>PVKS010051156.1:0-11068 GCA_004027875.1 Aplodontia rufa | reverse complement strand
CTGAGCAACCACTCCAGCCCCTGGATGATATGTTTAAAAGCTTGCTAGTGGCTGCCGGGAGATAGCTGTTTGGAGAACATTATTCACTTAGGCATTGTGTAAAGGAGTCTGCCACAGTCGCTTCCCTTCTGCCCGTGCTACTTGCCATCCACGCTTAAAGGAGACGTGCTCTGCGTGTGCCTGGTGCATTTTGTGCCAGTATTCCTCAAGCTTGGGTGTGAATTAACAGTCCTGGTGAGGGCACATGTCGACAAAATTTGTGAATTTCAGGATGCATGAAGGGGTGAAGTTGAGATATGCAAAGACTGTAGGTCTTAAAACTTCACTCAATCCAGAGCTCTTGATGGCCTTGCCAGAGGGACTGAGGCTGAGGCCATACTTGTCCATTAGGGGGCAGGTGTCGAGGTGGTCTGGGAGAGCCAGCTCTGGAGCCACTCCACTGTGAGCTAACTAGGCCACACAGCCTGGCTTGGGTCCCAGAATTGCTTTTTACTTGCACTTGGCATGGTTATATGTATTCACTACATTTCTGTTGAGAATTTTTAAAGATGTCCTGACTGATAGTAGCAACTTAGGAAGTCACCAGTATGCTGTTTCTCTGTGGTGGGGAGCAAAAATTATTATTTAATTTATTACTCACTGACTGAATAACTGAAAGGCAGAAGAATTTTGAACTTAAAAGTAATCAGCAAGATAAAATCAGTAAACAAAATTTAATTGAGATTGTGCTATGTACCATATCTCATTTTGTACCCCAGGGTAAATCAGGTCAGCTGGAGGGCTTGTTAAACACAGATTTGGGGGCCCTGCTGGAGTTTCTGACTAGACTCTGCAGTTATAGGGTGGAGCCTGAGCATTTGCATTTCTAGCAAGCACTCTAGAGTGGCACTGTGCAATAGGAATTTAATGTGAGACACAAATGTAAATCACATATTTTTGTATGTAATTAAAAATTTTCTAGAAGCCATAAAAAGAAACAGGTTGACATGAATTCTAATAGAGTGCTATTTGACTTATTAGATCTGAAATAATATGATTTCAATATATAATCAATATTGGAAAAGTTATTAATGATGTATTTTACATTTTGAGGAGGGGAGCAAGCCTTTAAAACATGGTGTATATTTTATACTCACAGCATATCTCAATTGGACCAACAACATTTTAAATATTCAATAGCCACAGGTGGTCAGTAGCCACCCTACTGGATAATGCAGCTCTAGGGTAACAGGAACCCAGTGTGTCTTAACCATTTTTCTGCCCTAACACCCCTGAGAGATATGATACTTTCCGATCACAATAGTGACTCACAAAGGCTAAATTTCCTGGAGAATGTGTAGGTAGTCCAGCCCTTCCTCTACTTGGAGTACGGGCTGGTGAAGCTCTTAAGATGAAGTAGGTAGAAAATGCTTGACTCAATATGAATGCTGTGTTTTGGGAGGGAAGGTCAACTCCAAGTATAGCACAATGTCCTGTCCACATCTATCTAACATCAGATCCATGCATCCAAGGAGACAAGACGGGTGTGTGGCAGTAAGAAGAAAGAACTATTTAACAATGCCTCAAAGATAATGAGAGCATCAACAGCATTCTTTAGAGACCTCTGTGATAGAAAGGACTTCAAATCCTCAGCAAGGAGGAGATTTATGTTCTTTCTACAACTTCATACAGAACACTGTATTTACCACCTGGATGTGGTAGGGGCTCTAGCACCTTAGCTGTTCAGCAGTAGCAAAGCCCAGCAGGTGCTTGGAGGAAGGTGGCAGAGCAACCTCAAGGGGGAAGAAGTGTCCTTGTTTAGTGAGTGCAGGTGAGGTACACTGGGAACTTCAAGATGGAACTTTAACTGGTTGAGGTTTGATCAAATCAATGTGGAAGACAGAGACAGTAGCACTATTATGTGGACACATTTAATAGGGATCCAGAAGAAAAATTTTGTAGAGATATCAGGAAAGGCTACATAGATCAGGCCAAGTTTGAACTAGGCCTCAGATTTCAGATATGCAGAAATGAAAGAATCAGGCTGGAGCTGGGAGTCTTCAGGCACAGGAAACAGCTGGAGAAAAGGCCCAGGTGGGTAAGAGTCATTTAGGCATGTATGCCTGGAGGAAGACAAAGAGCAAGGGCTGCAAAACATCAACAGAATCTACCCATGCTGGCCCTGTAATACCATGCTTAAAACGTTGGACTTGACTTTGTATGAAATGGGGAACTCTTAGTTAAAAGTTTTTGAGCAGGGCAGTGTTATGACTAGATAGTTGTCACAGAGAAAATAGTTTTGCAGCAACACATAGATTAAAATGTTTTGAGAAGAGATTATAGTCAAGAAGACCAGCCTTGTCCACAGGAGGGATCAGGAACTACCTGGGCCTGGACCAAGGGTTGGGGAGTGGAGGTGGATGGAAGGTTCGAATAGGAGCTTTTCCACTTTACATGGATGTTTATGAAGGCAGGAAAGAAGAGGGAAAAGAGAATGGTTGAAAGTTTTACACTGAAAGGAGATTTGTGGGTAGGGATTCAAGAAAGGAAAGCAACAAGAGATTGGGAAGAGAGGGGAGAGGATAGGGAATGAGAGAGACAGAAATAGAGGAGGACACAAAGAAGAGAGGGATGCAAGACACATGATTCCCAGCGTCTGAAGCAGGCAGCTGGCACAGTGGTGATGCCTTGACTAGAAACAAGGAAACACTCAGAATAATTTCTCCAAAGTGGACTCAGTTTAGTTAATCTGGGTCTTGAGTCGTCACCTCTTCAGAGCCATGGATGGATACTAGAGGTGAATGGCTACGTTGGTTCTGACTGTGCTCTTTCTCAGGTCATTTTTGGGAGAACAAAGAGGCACAACAGGTATCCTTTATAAAACTGCCTCACTGTAAGATGGTAAATAAAGCATCCTTGTTGCTAGGAGACATACTCTACAGTCTTCTGCTGAGAGAGGGAGATTAATTCTAATCAGGTCAGCTAATGTGCAAAGAATATATTCAATTCAATCCAAGGCTGATTTTGCCCAAAATTCAGATTGGACTTGGAGAGACAGCAGATCACTATTCCCCATCAGGGCAGTGACCCCCATCATTTCTTGCCAGCAGCCACCAGGGTGGATCTATGCCGGGTGCCCTTGGGTAAGTCACAGAAGCAGTGTGGAAGGAGCTGGTCCATTTGATTGGTGGTCTCAGGCTCACCCATTACCAGCCATGAGTTCTGTATCCCTCCCAAGGGACAGATTTAAGTCCTGAACTTAAAGACCTAGAAATGGTAGCAAAAGCCATCTGCAGGGAAAACGCCAAGCCTTACGATTCACATTGTTGCACTAAGACGGAGAGAAGGCACCCTGTGGTACAACAAAGGGGAAAAATAATTTTCCAGTTGTGCTTTTTATTTTGCTCTACACCACATTTTGACCATTTCATAATTTTTCTGTTTTGGCATGCTTTGTGGAAGGAGTCATTGAGGCATATGAAAACCTCATTTAAAACCCTGGTATTTATTTGATTAAAAAAATTTACCCTGTTGTTTCCCCTGGAAGAAATCTAACAACTCTGGACTGTTGACAAACATTCCCTTTTGTTATCCCAATTCCTCTTTAAGCTCAAATGAGGTAATCAAACTTTTTCTAAGTAAATGTGTGTTTATCCTAATTTGCTTATTATTTGCATAACAAGGGATGTGGGTGTTTCTCGCCGGAGAAACCCAACCACAAGACCTTATATTTTCATCTTGTTTCTAATTTCCTGCCTTCCATGCCCAGTGCTGTGAGAATTTTCCCAACCATACTATAATATGACCTTCCCATCGTTCTCCAGCTATTCTTTAATACCCAAATTAAATTATTCAAGCCCTCATTCTGCACAACAGCAGGAAATCTATTCCCTTCCAGAATATTCCAGAGGACTCCAGAGAGATTTCTTACTACCTCCTATCAGCTTCTGAATGCTTTTGCCTCTGTCTGACTTTGCTCCAAGAATTAATACCATTCCTTTTTTATTCCTTAAGGCATTGCTAACACATTCTAAATTGTATTGGTTAATCAGTTTCTTAAAGATGAAAATAGCAAAGAGAGTTACAAAGGACAAAGCAAGAAAGCTTTCCAAGGGGTCCTCTTCAGCTGTTACACTTCTCAAGAAGTCCTTCTTCTCTTCCCCTCAGGCCTCAATGACTCCTTCCACAAAGCATGCCAACTTCTGAAATCCACACCTCAGATCACATCTCACAGCTGTCTGAACTTCCCTTGCTTATGTCTGTTCTTCCCACTGCAACCACCACAGTGAACTTGCTCAGGGCCCCAGTGCCCTCTATTTAACCTCCCATCGAGTTGCCCGGGATCTTCCCTCTGAGGCATTTCTTCATCACCACCACCACTGGCCCCTGACCCCTGGCTTCTGTGGTGGAGGTTACATATTATGCCTCTTCTGGGGTCTCAGTCCCTCATTTCAACCTACCACGTGCTGCGACTTATCAAACTTTAATTCTTCTTTTCTTATATTTTCAGGGCAGCATTCAAATGGTTGTTTTATTCCAACTTTCTCCTTTAACACTAGTGAAGTGGTTCCTAAACTTTGCATTTTAGAATCACTGGATAAGAAGAATCCTGATGAGTATACATATCACACTCACCCTTAAGGGTGCCCATCCACATGGAGCCACAGAGCTGACCTCTTATGATTGAGTATTAAGACTAATTCTTTCAATTTGACATCTATTCTTTCCAGGAAATTCTCATCTAGAGAAAAGGCTGTAAACCAATAAGTGACTTCCCTATTTGCAACTAATTTCTTCCTCGGGACAAACAGGTCTCTTCTCAGGAGAATAGATTATTTTTCTGAGCAAACAGTTCACAAGTCTTATCCCAGACTTGACTTTCACGCTACTATTGGCGAATTACTACTGTGTTCACCAATACTAAAATGTCCCTTCACAAATTTTGCCTAATCCCAATCATAGCCCCCTTAGAAAGACTTGCATTGTTGGGGACACAGCTTGGTGAAAGAACACTTTCCTGGCATGCACAAGTCCAATTCCAGAACTGCAAACATAAATAAATAATAAATAATAAATAAATAAAGACCTGTTTTAAACCACTTGAACCCAGACTCTGAAACTCAGTAATTATCTTTCCTTTAGCGTTGCTCTAACAGTTTTCTCTGTGGTCCTTTGGGGACCTGACTTTTGTTAGCATAATATGTCACTGGCCCTCATTTCACAACTGTAGACTAGGATTCTAACCCTGATCACATAAGTCCCATACTTTCCTGAACACCCTGGTCCCCTAACATTCTTTCCTTTGGAGCCTTCTCATCTCTTCTGACTTGTTTTTGCCTATCCTCCGGTATTCTGAGATTTGCACAAATTGATGAACTCTGCATTTATCCTACCTCTTCTCACTGCAGGTCAACAACATTTTCCTGTCCAAACTCTTGAATATGAGGTCCCACCATAGCCTCATCTTCCTGGGCAGCCATGTCTCTCCTATCTTTCTCTGACTCATCCCGTCTGAACCTTTTCACCCATATCTTATCAATGACCTCTTTATTGCCACATCAAATGGGCTTTCATCAGAGTTCCCCTGGATGACCCTACTAGATATTTCACTGTTACTTCATCTCTCTCCTTTTTTGGCTTTTATGTGTCACTATTTCACTCTCACTTTCTCTGTCTCTCCCCACTATTCTGATGTCTCTTCCCCATCCTACTTATCAACTATGAATTTCCTCCTAAACTGTAGTCTACTCACACTCCCTCCTTGAAGTCATTTACTCTTGTGACTTCATCTCTCATCTCAGAAGACAGCTTCCACAACAGCAACTCATGTGCAGGATGGAGCAGGTGCTCACAGACAACCCCCTGAATTCATTAATCAAGGAGCTGATGAGGGTGAACACATCAGTTCCAAGGAAGGTCTCAGAGGGCCAGATAGAATGGTGGGTGGAATCTGTATCTGGATGTGAGCAAGGGACGGATTTCTTTCCTAAAAGGGATCTGTATCCCGGAGCAGGGCCTGACACTGGTTCTTGGAGGGCCCATGGTGCCTTTACCATGACTGTCAATCCATCCCAGCAGTATTGCCTACAGGAAACCGGTCTAAGTTTACAAAGGGAAAATAGGAAATGCCTTCTTGGGAGGAGAAAGTTGCAGGACTTCAATTTTACTCACCCTAATGATATGGCAGCAATCATTGGTGACCTCTCTGTTTTAGTAGGCACACAGAGACTATCTTACCTTGATGTAGTCATATCATAGGAACTGAATTAGAGGTGGAAGAATTCTTCAGAGGGCCAATTCATGTTCTATCTCTGCAATAATTTTGGAGATGCTTAGAACTGCTCTTGGGTTAAACTATATTTATGTTTCTTTTACCCACTCATCCAGTACCCGTTGTCCAATAAGCATGTTTAAAGCAAATCTTTAGCAGGCACCGTGTTAAGTTCTAGTGTACAAATACGAATAAAACTTGCTTCCTATCCCCCAAGAGCTCATACTCTAATATCCACAGAATTACAGGTTAAACCAAGAGTCACCTAGAATTAGGTCTTAAGTGAGATAGGTATAGAGAGGCATCATTTATTATAGTGTTTGATGTTTCTCAAAGTGTTTTCATGTCTATTACCATATTTAATATTCATAACTCAGTAAGGCAGGGAAAACAGTGCTGATCTATGTTAAAGAGCAGGATATCAAGGCATAAAGACATCATGTATAAAATCATGTGTCCAGTGTATGGGTGAGGGCTGGGGCAGCAACCCACATGACTTGTGGAATACCCTTTACCTCATACCACCTTCTTACCTCAATATCCTTTTCTGCATAAGGAAGGAGCTAGATTAGTTATCTTTCTTCTTTGGTTCATTCAACTGTGAAAATATCTGACTTTAAAACAAGATTCCTACTCTGGAAAGCACCTGGTTCAGGAGAGACAGATGGACCCAAAACTAATATCATCATTCCTAGGCCCATACTACAGGGTTGTAAAAATTACATATATAATGCACTAACTCATTGAAAACACTTTGTGATTGAATAAGACTGGATGCAATCCTAGTACATGGTATTAACCAGTTTATAGAAGATGTTTTTCCAGGTTCTCATTAGTTTTCCAAGTGTCTGCCTCTCCTAGAAGGCTGCAGGAGCAGGGAGCATGTGATAGTCACCACCACTAACAATCCGTGTCAATAACAGGATGTGGATAATTGTGTTAACAATGTGGATTGTTGCGAAAACAATAAGTCTAAGCAGGTTTTCTTAGAGGTGGAGGTAGGTAGCTGAATCCCTGGGCTGTGTTCTTTTCACCTCAAGCACATCTTCACGTTTTTCAAAGTACCATACTGAGGTATGTTCGTGGGAATTTTTTGACTATTAAATTGGTTGAGGTTAGGCCTGAGGAAGAGACAGGAGGAGCAGGGAAAAAGGGAAAAGAGAAGGAAGAAGGTTGAGCATCAAGATTCCGAAAATGCTTTTACAGATATAAGTGCTGGAACCCCACTGGTCCTATATCCTAGTGTTTTCTCTGTATCCCATTAAGTCCAGACGTAGCACCAGGTCTGCCACGGGAGAGTTTGCCTAGGAGCTCTGATGATGACATCATGTTCCAGGAAATAATGCCGGAGTCACAGAAGAAGCCGTGCAGCAACGGCTGCCCTCACATTGCTCTGGAAAGCCTGGAGCTTTGCCCCTACATTCCTCTGGAAAGGCTGGAGCATTGCTTTGTGTTGTTTTTTGGTTCTCTAGCCCAGGAAGCATTATGAGATGGAACACCCCCCCCAACTCCCAGTGCTGTCTGTGGTCAGTGAAGTACTTGTAGCTTGTTCCTCTTAAGAAATATGGGACAAGAAGCTGTGTGGCTTGCTGCCATCATGACAGTGGAGGTGCGTCAGTGGGCTCAGTGACAGGTGGCCAAAGTCAGGGGCCTGGGGAATCACTTACAGGCACGAAGTTTCCTTTCTCTCCTAGTCATTGTCTGCTGATGGGAATGAAATAGCGGGCAGCCAAGCCACAGCATGGGAGCCTGGAGAGGGATGTCTTGGGCAATTTACTCATGAGTTTTTGTCTTTAAATCACTACCCAGGAAGTCAGATCCCTAGGAGGAATTTGTTTATTGCCTGCCTTGTTATTTTTTTTTTTAAGTAAGCTCTTCTCTTGGCCTCACACGCACTTGCTGAGGCTCATCTTATTCTTTTAATCCTGAAAATCTACACTTCAACAATTAGGAAGGAACTGTTTGGAGCTGGTAACAAGAATAGGCATAGCGAACAACCATGGGTTTATTTTGTGGAAGTGTGCAGGAGAGAAGGAGTGCTACTGGGTCGGATGTGCAAAAGAGGGTCCAGTTGGCAAGGCACTCAGCTCAGGAGAGGGCTGGGGTGGCTACTGCTGGAAAACGCAAAGTGCGTGGCCTCTCATCTGAGGTGTGGCATCTGCCTTCTCCTACATTCTCCCCACAGGGCACTGGGCAAGGACATTACTGTAAGCTGGCTCTATGAAAGGGAAAGGAAAACGTTCCCAATTTTTGCGGAATAAGTATTTAACTATGGCTAATCTCCAGTTACCAAGGTTGATTCTCTTGTAAAATTCCTGAATGTTTAATGGTACCAGGAGCTGTAGAATACCAGTGACTAAGAAACAAACCTCTGCCACTTCCGGGCTTGCTTTGTCACTTATTAGATGTGTTCTCATTGGCAAGTCTCAATTTCCCCAAATTTCAGTTCTCTCTGCAGCTCAGTGATGTAATGATGCTGCTGGCATCTCTACCAAGCCAACAACTCTTCCCTGAGAACATCACTCTTCATGCTGTTACCTCATGGTGCCACATTTGGATCCATGCATCCTTGGCCCAGATTAATTAAGTTAGGGGTGACACAGACTTCAGAGGAAGTCAATTTCATGGGCTGGTCAGTGGCAATCTGATCTCTCCCTTAATGATTTGCACCTTGCAACCTAAAGTCTGGATTTGGGGCTGGGAGCAAGCTAGGGAGGGGAACAAGCCCCTTCCATCCTGCTGCTGCTATACTCTTCAATCTTGAAGTCTGCTTCCAATAAATGTTCTTCTCTATTCAGGCAAGTCTGAATGGAATTTTGTAAACTGAAACCAGTACAGCTTTCAGTAAGGAAGAAATAATCCTTAAGGCCTTTTTGAGAGCTGATATTATACCAGCAATTCTCAAGTGTGGCCTCCCAACCAACAGCATTAACTTCACCTGAACTATTAGAAGTGCTAACTCATCCCACCCAGATCTGTTCAGTCAGAAACTCTAGGGAAGGGGCCTAGCAATTTGTGTTTCCACAAGCATTCCAGGTGATTCTGATGCATGCCCAAGTTTGAGAACTGCTGCATCACTATTCTAAAAAGGGTATATTTATGCAAGAAAGACATGTTAGGAGTGATGAAATTTTGTTTTCTGATTAATTTATTAGATGAAGGCCAAATAATGATTTTTAATTGGCTAAAAATTACTTTTTAAAAAAATCTGATTTTTACAACTTGAAGGAATTGACAATAAACTTTCTTTTTTAAAATTTTAATTTCAGTGGACCAAGACTAACATTCAAAGGTTAACCTAAAAGAATATTTTCCTTAAGCGTGAAGAATAAAAATGCTGCCAATACAAGGACCAAAATAGAAAATAAGCACTAAATCATTTCAGAATTGAGAAGGCCAGAAGGAAATTCAGAACAGATAACTCAGATGCTATGTGGTTTTGCCGTGGAGACCATTTCACAAAATGTGCTATTAAACATTGAAATGACTAATAATTTTTGGCATTAGGAAACAGTTTAGAGCCCATTAATGTACTGTAAAAAGTGAAACAGGAAACTTTTGAATTGCATCCTGATATAATATAGCAAAGTACAGTTTTCACTGTTGGATTTCAAGACATAGTTAGATAATAATCTTCACTACAGAATGCTTTTAAAACACAGGCAGCTTCCACAGAGAGGCTTCATTGGTAAGTTGGTTGTTTGAAACTAACCCATGTGTTTTCTATGGAAAATCTTCCTGTTGAGCAGCAGATTTCAGGTTGGATAATGGTATCCCTGGTGTAAGTAAACTGGTAAGCTGGTCACCCTGCTGGTACCTGGGAGGGTGGTGCAGGAGATGGGCTGACTTTAACAGTTTCCTCACCAGCCCATAGGGGGTGGCCATGGGCTGAGGTGAGGGAGAGTCCAGTAGCAAGAGGGAAATCCAGAAAGGACAGGAGTCTTCTGCTGGAAGGAATGGAGCAGAAGGGGCTCCTTTTGCTGTAACTAGGGTGACTAATGGCAGGGAGGTTCCACAGATGGGTGACTATGAGAAAAACAAGCTGTTTTTCTCTGTTTGCACATTCACACATCAGGCCACAACATGAGTGAGATATTCCCTCACCAAGCAATTCATCTTTCTGCAGACACCACTGGTGGTCTACAATTCAACTCTGACACTAACTAGCAGAGTTAGCACAGACCCCACAAGGTAAGGGCATAGTCCTACAAGACCACCCCCCTCTTCAGATGCCAGTCACAAGACCCAGGTTGTGACCTGTACTCTAACAGGCTGTATCAATGGAGGATCCCCTCAACCTTTGACTAGTTTTGATCATTTGTTAGAATGGCTCACAGAACTCAGACAAATGGCTACTCACCTTCACTGATTTTTATTATGAAATATTCAGATGAACAGCCAGAAGAGAGATGCAGGACATGCTCTGGAAGGGTCTGCAGGAGCTTCTGTCCCTTGGAATTAGAGCATACCACTCTTCTCAACTCCTGGATGTGTTCAACCCAGAAAGCTCTCTGGCCCCATCCTTTTTTTTTTTTTTTTTTTAATGGAGGCTTCATTATGTATGTGTGATTGGTTAAGCCATTGACCATTGGTGACTAAGTCAATCTCTAGCCATTCCCCAGAGTTCAGGCTGAAAGTTCCAATCTTCTAATCATGATTGTTTCCCTTGGCAACCAGCCCCCATCTGGAAGCAATCCAGTAGCTCCCACCATTATTCATCTCATCAGCATATAAAAGATACTTATTTCTTCAGAGATCCCAAGTATTTGGAGAGCTCTGCACCTGTAAGTAGAGACACAGACCCAATATATATTTCTT
>PVKS010051155.1:0-11261 GCA_004027875.1 Aplodontia rufa | reverse complement strand
CCCTGCATCCCCCAGTCACCCCTGGCCACCCTCCTGGAGAAGCCCTGTCTGCCAGGCTGAGCTTCCTCATTCCACCCTCTGTGCTTCTGGTGCTGGAAGTGGGGTCAGAACTTCAGCTTGGGAAGCAGCGGGGAGACCTGCCTGTTGGGATTGGGCTCCAGTGTAGGAGTTTGAGTACCTGGAGATCCATAGTACCGGTCCAAGAGTTGAGGATGCTTTCCTGTGTGGCCCCTAGATGGGGACTCTTGAAAATTGGGGCCTTCTTGATCCCGTCACTACTAGGGGGTCAGCCACATCCTGAGGAGGGCCTCAGGGTTTACAGTCCCAAGAGGGAAGCTCCACAAGCCCCTGGCCCTGGCCCCTTTCTCCAGGTCACACCCCCAAAGTGAACCTTCCCATGGAGGATGCCCAGGAGGACCCGACCACATTTACTGCCCACACACTGCCCAGTGATCCCCGGCTCTTGGCCACAGTGACCAATGCCTACCTGGGCACTCGTGTTTATCATGACACGCTGCATGTAAGCGGTGTGTACAACGGAGCTAGGGGGGGCACACACCGAGCAGTTCTGCCCAGCCCCCTCAATGTCCAGCTGGAGGCCCCTGCAGGTACAGGAGAGCAGCTGACAGAGACCTTTACCCTGGACACCAATACAGGTAGCTGCACCTGTCCTGGCTTCCCTCTCCAGCCATTGTAGAGGTGAGAAGGGGGCTCATAGCAGAGCCCTCCCATCTCCACCTCACTTTGTTCAGGAAGTCTCACAAAGAAAAGGCCTTGAGAGGCCACCTCTGGGAGTCCACTTTCCCTCCCTCTGGGTGGGCCTCTTGGGGTCCTGGGCAGGAGCCTGGGCCCTTTGCTGTCTTGGCTTCCAAAGCAGAGCAGTGGGGGTGGGGGTTGGGTCCACCTCACTGAGGGGAGGGATGCCAGTTCCCAGCCCAGGGAAGCAGAGGTATGTGTGGCGCATTTGCACCTGCCTGGGGGCCGTCTTCCCTTCATCTGAACCCTCCCCAGGCTCCTTTCTGCACACCCTGGAAGGTTCCAGCTTCCAGGCCTCGCAGCACATCTATGCCCACCGCACACTTCCCCATGTCCTGGCCTTCAGTGTGTCCATCACACGCTTGACGACAGGCAACTGCCCGATCACGGTGCTGCTTCGCTCCACCTTCTCCCCAGACAGCCCAGACCTGGACTTGCACATAGGGCCTGACTTCCAGGGAGTCCGGTGAGGAGAGGGACAGGTCCTGGCTGGGCAGCCCAAAGAAGGAGCCACCTCTGATGTGTGGCTGCCCTCTTGCAGGTACCTGTATGGGCAAACACTCACCCCCGAGCAGCCTGGGGGGCCACAACAGGAGGTGCACATGCTATGGACACCAGTGCCTCCGGCCCTGACTCTTGGGGAAGGCGAGGAGAACAGGACCTGGGACTTCCTTACCGTAGTGGGCAGCAGCCAGGCAGAGGCACAGGCCTACCTCCAGGAAGCCCTGCAGCTGCAGGCCAGGGGCGCTCTGTACCAAGCCCATGCACAGTCCTGGGCCCAGCTGTGGGCAGCCTGTGGCCTAGATGTGGTAGGACCATTGCCCTTGCGCCAGGCCCTGCGTGGCTCCCTCTACTACCTGTTCAGTGCCTTGCCTCAGCCTGGGACCTCAGGGTATGTCTGTCACGGCCTCAGCCCTGGAGGCCTCTCCAATGGGAGCCAGGAGGAGTGCTACTGGGGCCATGTCTTCTGGGACCAGGTACACATCATCCGCCCCCACTGCCACACTGTGGGCACTACATGGGCTTTGAGGGCACTTGCCCTTCCTGGGATTGCGGCTGCGATGGGGGAAGCACAGGGGATATGTGGATGGGAGGGGTTCCTTTAGGAGGTGGTGCCTCAGCAGACCCAGCAGTAAGAGCAGGAGCACCAGATGTCCATGCCACAGCCTGTGGTGTGACCAGCAGGGGCTTTGCATCTAGTAAAGGCCTTGCCAAGAGTGGGTTCAGGGTCTGGAGTTGACCCAAGGGCCAGGGAAGCCAGGAACGCTTTAATTAGGGGAGTGACACAGCGGTACATCCTACTACATGCAGCTGGGTGGAGGAGGGAAGGGGTGAGGGCCGGAGACGCTGAGGGTACAAGTGTTGGGGGACTTGTTGGTACTGGGCAGGGAGGCATATAGGATGACTGCTTAGGGTGCTCCACCTCGGGGTGCCTCCAGAATCAGCCCTGTGTCTCATCTTATGGAGGAGGCCAGGGAGGCTGAGGTCAGGCACCCAGGGGGCAGGGAGCAGGCTTCTGCTATAGGGGTCTGGGCCCCTGGATAACCCACCTGCTGGCTGGGGCGGGGCCTGTAGAGCTGAGTGGGCACAGGAGGCATCTGAAGGAGGCAGGATAGGGGCAGCAGGGGAAGAGAAGGTGGAACCTTCCAGCTCCAGAGCGAGGACTATTCTCAGGACCTCTGGATGTTCCCAAATGTCCTGATGTTCCAACCAGAGGCTGCCAGGGCCATCCTGCAGTACCGCATCAGGACGCTTGGTGGGGCCCTGGAGAATGCCCGGAACATGGGCTGCCAGGTGAGGAGCCTGGGCACCACCTGGTGCAAGGGTAATGACATGTGGTGGGGACATGCCATGGGCACCAGCACCCCCACCTCCTCCCCTTTGCCTCTCACAAGGGATCCGTCCCATGGGATAAATGCTGGGGCTCAAGATGTCAGGTACCCCCACCCCCAGCTCAGGGTGACTTCTACTTCTGACCACCCCCCCCCCCCAGGGAGCCAAGTTTGCCTGGGAGAGTGCCAGTTCAGGCCTGGAGGTCTGCCCCGAGGACATTTATGGGATTCAGGAGGTCCACATCAATGGGGCCGTCCTGTTGGCCTTCCAGATGTACTACTATACCACCCAGGTGAGGCGTCACTACATCTACCAGCCGTGCCACCCAAGGACCTCCCTGTGGGGGACAGTCCTGGGAAGCTGCACCAACGGGCCATGTGGGAGCCAGGCCTTCCCTTCATGGGCACTGAGCACACACGGGGACCCTTGGCCCCCAGGACCTGCAGCTTTTCCAGGAGGCTGGGGGCTGGGACGTGGTCAGTGCTGTGGCTGAGTTCTGGTGCAGCCGTGTTGAGTGGAGCCCCAGGGAGAAGCAGTACCACCTGAGAGGTGAGGAGGCCCCTGGGGGCATGGTCAGGAGGCGGCACTGCCTGGGTGGAGGACAGCTCCAGCACTGGGCACTGTCTGAACTGCGCCCCAGGAGTCATGCCCCCAGACGAGTACCACTCGGGAGTCAGCAACTCCACCTACACCAACGTCCTGGTCCAGATCAGGTCAGACTCCAGACCCTGCCCTGGCACCACCCCAACAGGCAGGGCCCACCAGAAGCTCTGAGGCTGCAGCCTGGCCCTTCTCCACAGCCTGCGCTTTGCAGCTGCTCTGGCCCGGGACCTGGGTCTGCCAGTCCCTAACCAGTGGCTGGTGGTGGCCGATAAGATCAAAGTGCCTTTCGACCGGGAGCAGAACTTCCACCCTGAGTTTGATGGGTACAAGCTTGGTGAGTAGACACTGAGTTCCGTCAAGGCCCTTCTGCCTGCCCAAGACATGTAGGCCACCCTGGCCTGCGCCCACCAGCAGCACCTTCCCCAGGAGAGGAAGTGAAGCAGGCTGATGTTGTTCTTCTGGGGTACCCTGTCCCCTTCGCCCTGAGTCCTGATGTCCGCAGAAAAAACCTGGAGATTTATGAGGCTGTGACATCGCCCTGGGGCCCAGCCATGACCTGGGTGAGCAGCTGGGGGGCCTGCCCCGCCAGCCTCATCCTCCTCCCCAGTGTGTCTCACCAGCCTGTACTCTGAACTCTGACCCCAGAGCATGTTCGCTGTGGGCTGGATGGAGCTGAAGGACCCTTTGAGGGCACGGGGCCTTCTGGACAGGAGCTTCTCCAATGTCACTGAACCCTTCAAGGTCAGTCTGGCTCCGGCCCAGGACACAGACCCCAACCTCCGAGTCACAGCAGTATTATGCCTGTGCAATTCCTGCCTGACCTTGGAATGGCAGCCTGAGGGGGGCTAATGTCCCCGGGGCCCTGGCACTGACTGCCTGTGACCCCGCAGGTGTGGACAGAGAATGCGGATGGGTCAGGTGCAGTGAACTTCCTGACAGGCATGGGGGGCTTCCTGCAGGCAGTACTCTTCGGGTGCACAGGCTTCAGGTGAGTGCCACATGGCACAGAGTGTGGCCCCCTGCCCCCATCTTCTCACACAGCTTTCCCCTGCAGGGTCACCAGGGCAGGCATGACCTTTGACCCCCTGTGTCCAGCGGGGGTCTCCGGAGTGTGTGTCTCTGGCATCTTCTACCAGGGGAACAAGCTCAACTTTGCCGTTTCCAAGGACTCTGTAACAGTCGAGGTCACAACCCAGGCTGGGCCCTGGGCACCTCTACTAGAGGCTGAGCTGTGGCCATCACAGGTCCGGGTCCCTCTGCTGCCAGGTAGGTGAGGGTCTGAGTGATGAAGCCAAGGGCCCAGCATGTGCTCCTGCCCACAGGGTACCCCTCTCTCGCTGCAGGACACAAGATCTCCTTTCCCCACTCAGCTGGCCGGATACAAAGGGCACTCCCTCAGCCACCTGATGCTGACTCCAGGAATTTCCTGGGAGAAAGTTTGAAGACATTTGATCCCTGCTCCAGAGCCTCTGGGACACCCTTGGGCCCTCCCTGGAGCCCTGCCCCTGAATGACCAGGGCTGCCTGCTTCAGACAAGTCTCCTGAACCCCACTCTTCACCTGCTCCCCCATGCCTTCCCATCTCTCTCTCCCAGTCCAAGCCTGGGGCCTAGCTTGAGCCCCTCCCCAGCCTAGACTCAATGGTGGGCAGTTTCCCAACTCATCTGTATTTGGTCTACCCATTGCCCCATCCTCCCAGTATCCCATGACACTCTGTAGGGCTGCTGCAGCCAGGCCTCCACACTCTCTGTCCGTGAGCTCCTGGCCACAGGGAAGGTGGGGAGTACTGGCAGCTCTCATGAGAAGGCAGGCAGCAGGTATGGGAGTATGGAGTGAGGGGCAACTGCAGCTTGGCCAGAAAGAAGCTTCTCCTGTAGGGCAGCTATGGTCAGGGAGGGTGGGACAAGATATGCACAGGGTGTCATGGGGCCTTAGTGTCCTCACTCTGACTCCATGGTCAGTTGGCCTCTAGCACTGTGGTGTGGGATAGGCAGCCTGTCCTCAACCACATGGCCTGTGAAAAGGGGAGGGAATGCCATTGCTGGGGACAAGACTGCTGGATGCCATAGCAAGACCCTGAAGTTCCCTACTGGCCACCAGAGGGACTGGAATCAAATGTGCTGGGGTCAAGGCTGCGTCCCGGCCAGGCTGTGAAGGGCATGCTGTCAGAGACAGAGCTCTGGCTGGCCTTGGCTCCTGTGGCCTCCACCCTGGTATGATTCACCAGTGGCTTCCCTAGAATGAGGTGAGATGGGCTCTGGAGCCAAAATCCTGGTGAGGCCCGTGCCTAGCACCACGCAGCTTGCAGAGTCTAAGTCAGTGCTGGGAAGAGCTTAGCTCCTATAAAGCATGCACACTTCCTTCTCAAAGTGGAGTTGTGTGATGTGTTTCACCTGGGGTGGGGTAGCAGCTCTGTGCTCGGGGAGCAGGGTGGGTCACCTCGTGCCTGCCCCCCTCCTTGGCCCTGCCACCATCCCGTTCCCAGTGGAGGCTGGTCTGTTGTTCACACAGCACACACCAGGCAGAGCACTCCATAAGTGCAGGGGAAGGTGTCCTGGGCTTCAGGCAGCTCTGCAGCTGGGAATCCAAGTGTCTGTCTCTCACAGGGCCTGTCTCCCTGTCTCCTGTGCTCAGGTCCTCAGTCTGGGACACTTGGGGCCTCAACCAGCTGCCTCCACACTCAGATCTGAAAGGAGAGTTCTTATGGTTACCCCAGTAGACACTGTGGGTACAGAGGGTCAGGGATCCACACTATCCCTCCAGTGGCCACAGCAAGCAAGCGACATGCTTTCTGGAGCTCAGGGCCAAAGTGGGGAGGGTCCACAGGTCAAGTCACAGCATGCAGGCCAGTGCCTGGACTTGAGTCCTGCAGAGACCATCGCCGGCCTGCAAGGCAGATCTGCTGAGGACTGCTGGACCCCTCCTCTCTGCTGTGGGCCAGGGACTGTCCTCACAGGAATGGTCGTTCACCCTTGCAAGCTCAGAGATTGGGCATAGACATCAGAATGGAATGGTAGGGGGCCATGCACCTTTAGGACGGATGTAGCCTGGTATTGCTGTGTATGTGTGCCATGCCGGTACAGTCACCTCTGCACACAGTGGGGCCGTGGTGGATGACAGTATGTGTACTGACATGACTGGCCAGAATCCATCAGCCTGCCAAGAGGAGCCTGTGCAGAGACAGAAACTGGTGACACTTGCCCTGGTGACTTGGCCACACACTGTCCTCAGGGCCTGGTCACAGTCCACAAATCTCCCCATCATTGGGGAGATCAAGGGAGCTGGTAAAACATCCCATCTTTGGGGACATGTTCCCAGCAAGCACGGGCTGCCCCTGCTCCCAGCCTCTGCATCCCACACATGTTGACTCCTTCTTGAAACAAACCAAGTGCTCATGGTCAACACTGTTATTTCAGTTCAAGCAGAGGTCACACACTTCCTTGACCTTGGTGCACTGTGGAAGTTTGTCCATTGCCCAGCACAGGCCAGTGCCTCTCCATGCCCCAACATAGGACAGGCTAGAACATCCCATCTTCAGCAAAGATCTCATGTACCAGAGTGGGGGCTGCGGGGCTCTTTAGAGCAACTCGGTAGAGCCCTCTGCCTCTACCCTGGAAGAGCTGGCAGGCAGAAGGGTCTCTTGGAGGGAAGGGACCCTGGGAGGGGCACTTAAACCCCTGAGCCGCTTTCTGGTTGAGACCTCTGCAATCAGCTCAGGTGGCCAGGCCACAGTGTGGAGCAGGGGCTCGCCCCAGCCTCAGCCTCTGTGTGTCCCCTCCCTAGTGCTGGGCTGTGCCAGTTTTGCTGTGTGTTGGGGATGCTGTGTGGTACCTAAAGGGAGGTGAAATAGTATAGGAGCACGTACCCAGCTTCCTCCCCAGCTGCCACTGCACGGTTGTGTTGGGGGCAGAGGGAATGAGGGAGGGGAGCTGTGGCCCCTGCCGTGTGTGTGTGTGTGTGTGTGTGTGCGCGCGCGCGCGCGCGCGACCATGTGAATCCAGTATCAAGCCCCCCCCAGGAAAATGGGCCCCAGCTGCCTTCCCCATGACCCTCACTGACCCAAGAGGGAGCAAGACCTGCACCCTGAGATTGCTGAGGTTTGAAGGTGCACACAGGGATAGCTACCCACGGAGGGGCAGCACTCACCAGGGCCAGACCAATACACAGGCCTGCAGACAGGGCAGGCCCCTGGAAAATCAGCACACACCCACATATGTTCTGAACAAAGGCCACCAAACCACAGCAGCAGGGATCAGAGGCCTGTGTTCCCAAACTTCATGCTAAAATACTCCTGTGCCTCCACCCAAAAGGCCACAGGCAGCCCCGTGGCAAAGTGAAGGGAGACAGACACAGCCAAGCAGACAGCAGGGCCAGTGGGGGGTTGGTGAGAGGGTCTGCACAGCAGCTCCTGCCCCCACTGAAGCCAGGAAGGAGGCCCTGGAGGCATGTCAGGGACCTGACACTTTTAATTGTGGATGGAGGTGGAGCCTGGTGAGAGAGAGAGAAGGGGCCAATGTAGGAGCTGGGGGTCCCCAGGGTTAGGGCAAGGTTCCTGGGGTCTGGTCAGCACTGAGTGCCCAAGTTGGGCCAGGGGCCTCCAGGGTCAAGGTAGGGCAGGGATCAAGGCCCTGTGAGAACTGGTGTCCTGCTCCAGGGGTGGGGTCCTTGGGCAGGATAGGGGCAGGATCCAGCCTGTCAGTCATAGTCTGTGTCATCGAACTTGGTGCTGAAGAAGGCCGCAGAGTCCTTAGCCAGCCGGGAGAGGTGCAGGGCACCAGTCACCACCAACCCCAGGAGTAGCAGTGGTGGCACCAACGTCCACATTGCAGCCAGGATGTTGTAGCACTTGGCTCTGGAGCCATAACGCCGTGCTGCCTCCAGATCCCCAGCCACCTTCTGGTCACGGGCCTGAAGAGCAATAGCAAAGCCAGATCACCATGTGCCCAGGGCCCAGTGGCCAGATTCACCCAGAGCACCTGGAAGGTCCATGCTGGACCCAGAACCTGGGTGGAGGGGTGCAGCCCATGGGCTGGACCCACATCCTTCACTGGCCCCAACTTGACACACTGCTTGGCCCCTGGTGGGCCTTGGGTCATGATGGCCCCCACCCAAATCAGTGCCAAAAGGGGCGCCTGGCTTCTTGTGCCTAAGACATGGACTCAGTGACCATCTCAGGTCAGCCTGGACTCCCAAAATCCCTCTTTAAGCAAGGGAGGAGCTAAGACCACCAGCCCACACAGGAGTGAAGCCAAGGGACCCTGTGTAGGAGCCACAGTGGCGAGCATCCTCCTCTGGGGAGAGAGCCCTTCAGGTAGCCCCCTGGACTCTGCCCTTCTCGAAGGACTACATAGCCCCTCAAGAGCAGGCCCTCGGCTGTGAGCAGCATCCCCTGAGTGGAGGGACAGATGTTGCTTCCAACTTGGTGAGGGACTGTGACCACTTTGAGCTGCCCACTTTGAGCCTCCAGACACTCCTTCACCAGCTGCCCCAAGCCCCTGAAGCCCCCTGCATCCCCAGCATACTCCCCACAGTCTCACAGTCCCCTAGCCTCTCAAGCCCTTGAATCCTCTCAACAGCCCCCAGCCCCTCCCCAAGCTCCTAAACCCTCCCCACAGACCCACAGACCCTCTCCAAATCTCCAAACCCACCCCACTCCCAGCACCTCCCCAAACCCCAGAACCTTCCCAACAGCCCCTCCATCCTCTCCCCAAACCCCCAAACCCCATGCAGCCCCTAGCCCTCCAGCCCCTCATCAAGCCAGTTCCTGAGCCCCCTGCAGCGCACAGCCTGCCCCCTGCAACTCTGCCCACCCACCTTAATGGAGTGCACCAGCGCCAGGAAGCCAAGGCAGCACAGGTTCAGGTACAGCATGCTGAAGACTGACCAGATCAAGTGGTCACGAGGTGGGGGGCTTGGCGACCCCAGCACCAGGGCCGTGTGGGCAGCATCATCGACTTTGCGGGGAGTGGAGGCCTGGGGGCCCTCACGGGGGTAGGACGTGTCCATGGGTTCCAGCGCCGTCTCTTCCTCGCTGGGACTCACTCTTCCAGGGTGGGCACCAGGGCTGCTTATAGCCCTGTGGCTGCACTCCCTGCCAACAGCTCGGCCTGCTAAATATAGCACAAATTACAGCCTGGGGCCTAGGAGCAAGGCGGGAACCCTCCTGCCCACATCCCCACCCTCACCCTGGGAGACCCCAGCAAAGGCCTCTGTAGACCACCCACCAGAGCCGCTCTGCTGTACTGGCCAGCTGCCCCAGGGAAACCTCCAGGTCAGGCTGCTGGGGGGCAGCTGCTGCCCACATTTTCCAGGTCCTCCTAAGGACTGTGGGTGGGCCCTGCTGCCTCAGCCTCAAGAGCCCCTCGTCAGGACCAAACTGCCAAAACCCCAGCCCTCCATCCCTAGAACTCAGGCTCCAACTCACTCAGGGCTGTGCAAAGTGGGCGAGGGTGCAGAACAGAAGCACCTGTCAGAGGTGAAGGGAGAGGGACCCAGGAGCTGCCTCCAGGGTCTGGCCACACGCTTGCCATTCTGCAAGGCTGCAAGGGGCTACCCTCAGCCTGCCTGGGGCCCTGTGGTGGGCACCAGGACCCTCAGCCCCTGCTGCCTCCTAGGTAGGCAGGTCCTTCTGAGTCTCCTGCCTGTCCCAGTCCTGAAATGCTTGTGGTTGGGGTGGTCCTATTCAGGGCTCAGGGCTCCCTCCTGCTGTCCTCCCCTCTGGAGGGCTCTGCAGACTCAGGCTACAGATGTCTTTGTGGGCCAGCCACCCACACATATATCCAGGCTGGGATCTTCCTCCAGTTCCAGGTTCACATGGTCAAGTGCCTGCTCAGTGGAGGGGCCATGGTTACCTCAATTTAACTCTCCAGCAAGAGACCTCTGGATTCTCCCTGACACCTGCTCTGCCCTGTGCTGCCTTCCCCAGAGCCCCACCAGCTGCTCAGGCCAAAAGCATTGGCTTACCCCTGCCTCTCTGTCTTCTAGCCAAACCCTGGGGCCCCCGCATTCCCACAGGGACCTCCAGAGACCAACATGCCCTAATTCCTCCTGGGACTCCCTGCTGCTGAGCTGGATCCCCCAGAATCCACAGTGATCCTGTTAGAACAACCCATCCTCAGCTGCAGAGTCCTGCAAAGGTCCCACTTAACCCCCACTGTGACAAAACTTGCTTAGTTCCTTAGCAAGGAACTAAGAATGTTTCTATCCACGTTCCATGGAAAGCTGACACCAAGGAGATTGTGTGTAGGACATTTATTAGGGAAGATCTTAGCATTAAGCCCTGTGGAAGGAGAGAAAGGGAGCAAGGAGATAAACCACCGGGCCCAGGAGAGACCTGAGCTGACGCTGAGGAGCTCTGGGCTCTACAGGAGCTCAATCCTCCAGAGATGTCCGGAGAAGGGCACGCAGATGATCACTCTGTGTTGGCTGCCGTTTAACTGTAGCGAACTTGGAGGGTGCACTGAATCTCACATCTTGAATAAAGGGAAGTAGAGAGAGATACAAGAAGAGTAAGGCAGAATTGGGAGGAGGAAGACAGGAGGAAGTGTAAGAGTTCCATCTTCCCATCCCGGGTTTTGGCACCAGGCAAGACCACTTGTTTTGGACAAGTTATTCGATCACTGGTTTTCAAGATCGAGTTTCCACAGGCTGGGTGCACAATCAGCTCCCAATATTCCTGCAGGCAAATTTGTTTGCTCCAGGGCATTCCCCAGCCTGTAACAGGGATCCCCTTTATGCTTTGAACATGGCCTTTGCTTCTCTGACAGTGGACTTAATGTTGAAAAAGCCCGTGTCTTTCTCATCCCCTCACTGTCTTTCCCCCTCCCTAATCTCAGGGGGAACTGTATAACTCTTCTTCCCCATCTTAGGCAGACTCCTCTCTCCTGGAGCACATATCCACCACAGGAACCAAGGGATTCAGACTGTGGGAAGGGGGCCAGGAGATCTCAGAAATGACTACCAAATAAACAAGTCAATGAGAATTCTGGACAGAGAAAGGAGCTTTGGGACCACCTCTTTAACCCCATTGTTCCCTCTGATGGGCAGAATCACAGCCTCTGGGACAGGAGT
>PVKS010051154.1:0-11253 GCA_004027875.1 Aplodontia rufa | reverse complement strand
TTGGTTAAAACAAAAGGTGGCAAATATTTCCTACTACCCACCTGTGACCACCCCCATCTCTTAGTTGGGACAAGGATGAACCTCAAGGTCTTTTTGCATTTGAAGGCCCTGAGCATGCCCTGTCAATCACTCTCTGCCTCTACCTGCTAGCTCTTGGATAGGGGCCCTCTGTCCTGACCACCTAGCCATTTCACTGTCTCTCCTAATCTGTCTCATTCCCCACTCTGAAGAAGTATCCCTAACTGCCGTTAGGGAAAAATGGGCCATGACCATTCTGGCTACTTCTGGCTGATTTGGGACGGCAGTCAGGGACCTTTCCCCAGAGACCTTTCTATAAGGACCCCAATAGAAGCAGGGCTTGATTGTTAATTCCATGTGTAATGGCATCTTGCTGGTCAGGGCAACTCAGACATCCATGGTGACTGGTGGCAAGTGACTAGACAAGGCATTCATCAAGCAGGGAACATGTTAACAGGATAAACAAGACAGCAAAGCATTAGTTTTTAAACTGTTAGCACAAAAGCAATCATAATTAGCCATTCCCTAAAAAGTATGAAGACAGTGACTTTAAATCTTCAGTGGGGGCTATTTATGACTTTGGAAATATTAGTAAAGTTGTTAAAAACATAGCATTTAGTCCCATGTGATTCTGTAAAACAGTTTACTGTTTAGTGTTAATTTTTGCCTGGTAGAGATATTTCTTTTGGCTGTGTAACTTCCCAGTTTTATTTACCTTTGAGAGAATTAATAAGCGTACACCTTGAGCAATGTTTAAAAAAAGTCATTGTCCATGTAGGACTGAGGTTTGGTTATACTCTCCTACCAGGTGTTTAAGTCCAACTTGACCAAAAATGATCTTGTTCCTATCTATTGCTACAAGTCAGCTGAAATTTGCCAGGGTCATTTTTGGCGAACTTGTGAAAAGCTTCTTGGCTCTTCTACCAGTTGTGCCATCTGCCAGGATACACCAGGGTCTTGCTGACCACATATGGCTTCCCTTGGAAGCATCTGGGACATTGCCCTTCAATGATTATCCTCTTTGCAGAATGTCCACTGGTTGGCCTTCTGTTTTGTTACCCAGAGTTGTGAGCCTGTAGAAGTTCCATTGTCCCCCGAGTTTTGCTGACCAAACAGGGCAAGGGTCAAAATATTGACTATTTTCCTTAACCCTTTAACTGTCTTAACTGATTTCCTTGATTTGGTGTTAAACATCCAGCAGTCCAGTTGCACCAGTCTTAAAGTGGACATACTAGGTCACAGTTTAATTAGGATCAGTAACAGTGCTTGAAATTAGTAGTGTATCTTATCTGTCCTGTAGGTGATGGCATGTAGGAAACAGTGTTAATGATCAGGAAAATAGTCAAAGCAGACAGATAAGTCAGGCTTTTAAGTGGCAGTGACCCTTTTATGTCAGATACAGTTACTCTGCCTGTAAACCTACTCCCTCATTTCTTTAAACAAACAAAAAATAAAACACATCCATGTAGACCAGTACCATCAGATTCTTTTACATTTTGTCCATGTGTCCCTTTTAGGGGTGGCTTGAGGTGGCTGGAATTGAAGAAAATCTCACATGTTCCTCGTGAGTCTTAAGTAGCTCTAAAAGAATGTTCTTTTTCTGCATAGTCACAATACCATTTTCAATGCCCAGTCTGAATTTAGGTCACCTGATTATCCCAGAAATGTCCTTCTGTGGTTGATTTATTTGGTTTAGGGACCTCTCCTAATCTAAACCATCTCATAGAAGGTCCCATGTCCTGAATTCATCTGTTTATTTCATTGTGGGATTCTTCAATTTGTTTTCTTGTCTCTGTATTAACTGTAATCTGAAGTTTGATGTTAGAGGCTGAAATATTTAGGTTCAACTTATTTTTAACTCTATCACTTTTTCCATATTTATTAATTAAAATTTGCTGCAAAGGGCTTCTCCATCTAGACTTGTCTTCCCTTTGTCCTTACTTGCTAGGTGGTGCTGTATCTTCATACTCCATCTGTGATGCAGTTTGGATGGCTAGATTGAGCAAATAAACATACAGGATATTAATCTCAAATTTAAGATAAACAACTAATTCTCAATACAAGTATGTCCAGAATACTGCATGAGACATACTAAAAGAACACATCTCTAAAAATGTTTCATCTTTTCAGATAAGAAATCTCAACTGTTTTCCTGAAATCCAAACTTAGTGTGCTATATCTTCTCTGCTGGTCTCTGCGGAGCAGTGGAGTTGGCCCAGTCTTCATGCTGCTGAGATGGAGCACTGGACCATGTCAGCACAATCCCTCCATTGTGAACTTCTCCTCTGAATGGGCCCGCAGTGGTTTTCCATGGGGGAGGATCATCTGAATTTTCTAACTATCATTTCCTTCATGCTTATTAGCTAAATTTTCTACAAAGAGCTTCATTTCATCAGCTAGACTTCCTGTCTTCACTCACATGTTACTTTGTTAGCTGGGTCTTCCTGACCACCTGGATAAAACAGCACCCCCACCTCAGCACCACATATGTCCCCTTTATGTTTCTCTGTTACACATCCCCACCAGTATCATTGTGTATATCTCATTCATTTTGTTTACTGTGTGTGCACTCCTAAACTCTGAGAGCAAGAATTTTCTTTTGGTCCACTTTTGTATGCCCACAGCTGAAAACAATGCCTCACAATCCTTGCCTAATATTTATTTAATGTAATTGTTAAATGAGTGAGTATTAAGGCTTCATTTTTCTAAGTCCCAGAAAATTATGTGAATCTTGCCTTAAGTACATTGGAAGTAACAGTCCCAATTCTATATAGTAGCTTTGGGATTCAAAATGAATTTAAATTAATCAAATTTAATTAATACACACAAATATCTTTTGCCAAAAGAATATTTAGTAACATTCATTAAATACCCATGCAAGGTCTTTTCACTCAATGTTCTCTTTACATTATCTCTATATGTTAGGTCTTTTTTTTTTTTTAAAGAGAGACAGGGACAGTGAGAGAGAGAGAATCATTAATTTTATTTAGTTTTTCATGTGGCTTTCGTTGCTCCGACACTTCGTTGTGTACGTGGTGCTGGGGTTTGAAATTGTGTCCTCGTGCATGCCAGGCAAGTCCATAACTGCTGAGTCACTGCTCCAGCCCCTGTTAGGTCTTATTAATTCTGCTTTATAGATGAGGAAGCTGAGGCTCAGAGACATAAAGTCATAGATCAGTCTTGTGATTTCACCTCATTTCCTTTTTTAGACCCAAATCTATATTTCCTATTTTTATTTTTTCCCGTGCTGAGGATTAAACCTAGAGTTTTGCGCATGCTAAGACTCCACACTGAGCTTCAATCCCAGCCCCTAGCTCTTTGTTATAGCTATCTTTTTGTTTTGCAGATGTGACATAATTGACATAAACAGATGACTCATGAAATCCTTTCTGCGTTAGCCATTATATCTTACAAGACACACTTTAAGACACATCAGTCATGGGGTTGGAGCGGTGCCTCGGCGCAGTTATGGAAGTCACATGAAAAACTAAATAAAAATTGCTTCTCTTTTTCTCTCTCTCTGTCCCTTCTTCTTCTTCTTCTTTTTTTTTTAAAGACACATCAGTCAGCCTGGGTGTCTCCCTAGTGAGGTCAGTGTGGCTGTTAGATAACCTCTTCAGGTACCTCTGCATTTCAGCATGAAGAACGTCTTGGAGGCCAGGGCTTCAGGTGCCCTTTCTTCTCCTTGTGATTTGCCACTGCTTCCTTCCCTCTGTCTCCCTGCCCACACCCCTCCCCCAAGTCCATCCAATCCAAGACCAGAGGCCTTGCTATTGACATCAAGCCCTGCCTCCCTGGTCAGGGAAACCAAGGTGAAATCACACAATGTGCAAAGGCCTGAAAATGTGCAGCAAAGTCCAAGTGTACATTCACACATTCTCTTGGTTGTGGAGCGCGTTGAGTCCTGGTTTCTTTCTTTCTTGGTTCTATCCAAAGCACCTCATTAGTATATTCATAAGCATTTACCATGAAGAGGGATCCATGGCTTGGTGGCTTGGAGTTTGGGGCTCAGGTCTCAGACCTCAGAGTGTCACTTAGTCATATCTTCTCTGAGCTTAAGTTCCCTCACCTGTGAAGTGGATAGATTGCCTCCCCATAGGATTGTGTTGAAGTTTCAATGCAGTGACTTTGGAGGTGTTAGGGTTAGTGTGTCCGCATATGGTAAATGACCAACACCTTTAACCGTTATGAATCCTATATTCAAGGAGCTCATGAGGTAAGGGAAAGGTGTTTGGACAGGAGTGCAGGAGGCACAGAGGAGGGACCTGCTTCCTCCTGAATACAGCTCTGGAGCAGGTTGCAAAAGTTGTGGGAAGAGAAGTGCAGTCAGAAACCAGCAAGAGCAGTGGCCCAGAAGCCTTAGAAGTGGCACTGGTGGGGTGGAGAGAAGGACGCACCATGATAGAACAGTGGGAAGTTGGGAGGGCTGGTACAGGGGTATCTCGGTGCAGGACTGCAGGCCTTACCTTGTAGGCGGACACCTGCAGCTTTGCTCAGGTGTAAGCTCTTGGGCACTTAGCCTCTTTCTCAGCTTCTTCATCTATAAAATGCAGAAGCTATCTTGCAAGACTCTATCTGATTCATCAAGGTGTATCTGAACTACATAACGATAGCTATGAACTCAGTAGTAACATTTTCCCAAGGTCAGAAGTTTAGAAATTAATGCCCAAATCAGTGAAAGGAATTTAATCTTCCAGGAACGTGTTGTTTCAAGCACTGAAATGTCAATGCCCTGTTATTTGCTACAACGCTAAGGACTTCGTGAGAACAGTGCTGCAGTTTTTTGGTGATGATGGCAGCTGGAAGCATGGTAAGTCATGGTTCTGACAGTCTCTAACAGCCAGTGACTTCTCAGGGTGGGAGGGCAGTGGAGCCCACCATGCCATAAACCACAAGACACCTGCTCCATGCCTAGGCACAAGAAAGCACTTTCCCTTCATGTGTGTACATTGTACTTGAATACTTACCAGCACACACTCCTTTGATAATTTAAAAATAGGAAGAATTAACTTGTGCAGCATCATTGAAATAGGAGTTATTATCACAAATGGTTTTAATCTAAGAATTAAACTACAGTTCAGAGTAATTAACATCAAAACAATGCAGGACACATTTAAAATGGTAGAGAAGATTGTTTTTTAACTTCCCTAAACTAGAAACACAGCAGTGGTCTTCACTGGAGAATGTACCTGGTGGATACATGAGTGAGCACCGCACAGTTCTTTTCATGTGGTCCACGGATTTAGAAATATTCATAATAAAATATTGAAGGGGCTGGAACAGTGACTTAGTGGTATTGCACTTGCCTGGCATGCCTGAGGACACGGGTTCAAACCCTAGCACCTCATACACAACTAAGTGTCGGAGAAATGAAAACTAGAATGAAAAAGCTAAAGTTGATTCTATTTTTCTCACTTTCCCTCTCTGTCTCTCTCTTTAAATAATTGTTTTTGTTTTTGTTTTTTTAAGATGGGGAGAGGGCCTGGAGCAGTGGCTTGGCAGTTGTGGTGATTGCCTGGCATGCACGAGTACACGAGTTCAAACCCCAGCACCACATACACAACGAAATGTCCAAGGAATGAAAGTCACAGAAAACTAAATAAAAATTGCTTCTCTCTTTCTCTTTCTCTTTCTCTTTCTCTTTCTCTTTCTCTTTCTGTCTCCTCTTGTGGTTAAAAAAAAGAGAGAGAGAAAAGAGAGAGAGAGAGAATCAATTTTTATTTAGTTTTTCTCATCTGGCCTTTGTTTCTCCAACACTTAGTTCTGTACATGGTGCTGGTGTTTGAACCCAGGTCCTTGTGCATGCCAGGCAAGCGCTCCAACCACTGAACCACTGCTCCAACCGTTTCTCTCTCTCTTTAAAAAGAAAAGACATTTTATTATAGAAAACTTCTAAGATGCACCTAAATACTTTGTCTGTTTCAGCAGAGATCAACTTGTAGGAGTCTTTTTCCTCCATGACACCCTAGACTCCTGATATTTTGTAGCAAACCACACACATCACATAATTCCTCTCTTAATGTTCCAGCTGTGTGACTGAAATGCAGGAGAGTCCATGTTTGAGGTGATGCGTAGCTGCCTGCTTGCAGTAGGCAATTCCTATGCCAGCTGCCCGTCTGTTTGAACGTGTACACGTGCTCTGTGTTGTGGTTTGGATGGGAGGTGTCCCCAAAGCTGGAGTCAGTGCAGGAACTTGCAGAGGCAAGCTGCTACCTCATCAGCCCACCCCTGTTGAATGGACTGACTGGGTGGTAGCTGTAGGAGGGTGGGGTGTGGCTGGAGGGTGGACCACTGGGGGCTCCCTGGGAGGTGCATCTTGCCTGTGGACTCAGCTCCCCCTGCTTCCTGACTCCACCATGAGCTGAGCAGCTTTCCTTCTCCTCGTGTTGCACTGCCTAACCTGGACCCAGCGCAGTGGAGGTGGCTGTCTACGGACTGAGACCTCTGAAGCCTTGGGCCCCAAATAAACTTTCCCTCCTCTAAGGCGATTTGGTCCCAGTGTGCGAGCTGACTAGCACACCCTGTGACTGCGCGTGCTTGTTTGCTTGCTTATCTTGGCTTTGATGTCAGGAGCTTGTCATTGTCTGGGTGCGTTAATTACAATGTGGTGAGATACAAAATCTGTGACACCATCTTCATTTATTAGCTAGATGACCTTCCATAAAGAAAAATTTTGCTTACCATTGATTTGGTTGCCCTAAATGTACTTGATATGGAAAGGCCAGGATAAAAACTTACTTCTTTCTTCTTAGCTGCCTTCAAAATGATGGATTGGTCCATAGAATCAGTGAAAGGTGATACTTAAAGCTTTTTAATTATAGTGTCATGGTGAACATATGGGTTTCTTTATTGCTTTTTTATATTCATTGTTATTTTAATTGTACCTGTTTATGGAGTACAGTGTTATAATCTGATATATGAGTACAATATGATCTGATCAAAGCAAAATAGCTACTATCATTTTCATCTACTTAAACATTTTCTTAAATATAATATGTTATAATTGTGCATATTTATAAACTGCAGTGGTACTTTAATACAAGCATATGATATGTACTAATTGAATTAGGGTAATTAAGGTTTCCATCGCATTATCATATTACCTTTGAAGGCTTCAAACTCCTCTATACTAGCTCTTCATCAGGTCTGGTTATTGTGAACTGTAACCACCCCACTGTGCTGTAGGAGCCTGCAGACTATTAGTTCTTACTGTGTTTGGTATCTGTTATCCACCCTTTCTCTCTCTACCCTCTTCTTCACCCTTTCAACCATTAGTAGTTGTCTATTATTGTTCTACATTCAGATTAACATTTTTTAGCATCCACATATGAGAGAGGACATACAGTGTTTGTCATTTTGTGTCTGACTTAATGTGATGTCCTCCAGTTCAATATATTGTGTTGCCAAAGATAGGATACCATTCTTTTCCATGGCTGAAATAATATTCTGTTGTGCACATATACCAAATTTTCTTTATTTCTTCATCTGTTTATGGGAACCTATATTGATGTCTTAGCAATTGTGAGTAGTTTTGCAGTGAAATGAATGTGCAGGTAGGTGTCCTTGATATATACCCCGAAGCAGGGTAGCTAAATCAGATGGTAGGTCTGTTTTTTAGTTCTCTGAGGAACCTCCCTACTGTTGTTCATCATGGCTGTACTGATTTACATTCCCACCAACAATGTGTGTGAGAATTCCCTTTTTTCCTCATTCTTAACCAGCATTTATTTGAACACCTGTGATGTGTGTTGATCTGTTGCACGCATCTTTGATGCATTAGGAAGTGACTACTTGTGACGCAAACCATATGATCTGTGGGATGGCAGGGTATTCTAGGCTCCTGCTGTGTACTTCCTGCCCTAGATTTGGGCCCTAGCTACTTGAGTGGAGAAGGCATTGTTGTCCAGGGCTTTGTCACTGGCTGTGTCCATTACTGTTAGATTGTTCTTTGTTTCCAGGCTGGGATGTTTGTATTTTTCCAAAAATACAAAAATGTATCATGAATTCATACTGATGTTAATAGTTCAGATTCAAGATGACAGGGTTTTTACTCATTGACCTTAAATTTGTATTTCCCTTTAAGCACCCTAATGACTCCTTCATCTGTGGAGATACAAGCTGGGTTGGGTGCAAATGGCTCACATCTTTTTTCCTTGTCTTTCTAAACAGGAGGAATTATTTATTTTTTTTATTTTTAGTTTTTTGGTATAAAGTGGCACTTTCTGTTAATTGTGATGAGAATCTGGTTTTTTCCCCTAATTATAGAATTGGCCTTTCTGTCTAGATGCATAAAGATTTTGTTTGTCTTCTTTAATGTCTTGTTGTTTTACTGAACTGTTTTGGCATTGGTTGTGATGAGTCAGTTTTCTAAGGTATGTATGTGCCTTTAAAAGAAACCCTTTTAAAATAGATTTTTGTTTAAGTTTTTTTAAAAGCAGCTTTCTTGAGATATTCAATACCACAAAACCCACTTTTCTAAAGTGTACAATTCATTGGCTTGGGGGGCAATCACAGAGTGTGTATCTCACCACTATATAATTTCAGAGCATTTCTGTCACCCCATACAGAAGCTCTTTACCCATTCATTAGCAATCACATCCCGCTGCCCTCTTCCTTCCACTCTGGCAATACTGATCTGATTTTCATTCTCTGTGGATTTGCATGTTGTGATTGTCTTGTGTGATGACAGTCATACAGTATGTGGCCTTTTGTAACTGGCTTCATTCACTTACTAAAATGGTTATTATGGTCATTGTTTTGAGATGGGGTCTTGCTGTGTTGCCAAGGCTGGTCTCAAATTTCTAGGCCAGAGTGATTCTTCTGACTCAGCCTCCCAAGTAGCTGGGGATACAGGCACTACCATCCCTGATGAGCAGAATGTTTTAAAATTCATACATCTGTCACAGCTTCATTCCTTCTTATGGCTGAAGAACGTTCACATTTTTTATTTACTCATTTCTCAGTTGATGAACATTTGGGTTGTTTCCACCTTGGGGCTATTATGATTAATGCTGTAGTGAATATTGGAGTACAGGTATTTGTGCAGATATGTATTTTCAGTTTTGTTAGCAGCTAGAGGAGGAATTGCTAGGTCATGTGATAAGTGTATATTTAGCTTTTGAGAGTTCTCAGTCTGGTGTCACAGGTGGCCTCAACACTTATCATCCTACTGTACTGTATGGAGTTCTAGTTTCTCCACATCCTTGCCAATACTTGATATTGTCTTTTTTATTTCATTATCCCGGTGTGTGTGTGTGTGTGTGAAGCGCTACTTCACTCTGGTGACCAATGATGTTGGACATCTTTTCATTTTCTTATTGTCCATTTATATATCTTCTTTGAGGAGATGGCTATTTAAATATTTTTGCCTGTTTTTAAATTGAGTCACCTTGGGACTGTAGAGGTGACTCAGTGGTAGAGTGCTTGCCTGGCATGCACAAGATCCTGGGTTCAGTCTATAGCCCCGCATATGCAAATAAATAAAGGACAAACAACTAGATGGAAAAATATCAACCCTCTCTCTTTCTTTAAAAACAATTTAAGCAGGGGCTGTAGCAGTGGCTCAGTGGTTACAGCACTTTCCTGGCATGCGAGAGTATGTGGGTTTGTACCCCAGCACCATGTATACATCGAAGTGTTGGAGTTATGAAAACCAGATGAAAAACCAAATAAAATTGATTCTCTCTTTCTCTCTCTCTCTCTCTCTCTCTCACTGTCCCTCTTTGTCTTAAAAAATAAAATAAAATAAAAAATTTAAACGGGCTTTCTGCTTCCTAATCATCATGTGAGCTGCTTCCCTCTGCCACGCTCTTCCACCATGATGTTCTGTATCACCTGAAGCCCCAAGAATGGAGCTAGCCTTCTATGGACTAAGACCTCCTAAAGAAACACAAGAACTGAGGTCTAGAGTTTCAGCTCCTCGCTTTCCTGTGTCATGTTACTTGGTGCCGTAACTTGGATCAATAACCTGTTACAGAACACATAATTTTGGAGAGAAGAAAATGGTGGCAACAGAGTCGTGGCTTCTGTTTTAAGCTCCCAAATCCCATTCCCATAAGTGGGGGCTCTTACAGCTCCAGAAAGTGAGTGCACCCCTGAACATTGCTGTAACTCAGCCCTGGTCATTTAGAGACACATGGAGATGCCCAGAAGTGCACAAGCTATGGGAAATGGTAAAGGTCAATCAAAGTTCATAGGTTGAGGTGCCTGCTGGTGAACTCAACTATCCTCATAGAACCCCAACCCAAGTAAGAGAGGGGCCAAAAGGCCCCAACCCATTAACAAGATCCCACAGGGATTCAACCAGAGAGGAGTCTCAGGACCTGCTCCTCCGGCACCAACCCATACTACACATTCAGTGAAAAACAGCAGAACAAACAATTCAGATGTATGCGAAATAAGGAGAAAAAGAGTTTACTTCAATTCAAGATCCTAGAAGAAATTCTTTTTTTTTTTTTTTTTTTTAAAGAGAGAAGGACAGTGAGAGAGAGGGAGAGACAGAATCAATTTTATTGAGTTTTTCACATGGCTTCCGTTGCTTTGACATTTAGTTGTGTATGTGTGTTGCTGGGGTTTAAACCCGTGTACTTGTGCGTGCCTGGCAAGTGCTATAACCACCGAGCCACCGCTCCAGCCCCAGAAATTCTTAATTGTCGAAGAATCATGCTAGAAAAACTTCACCTCAAACCCGCAACTCCCCAACTATGAATCCACTGGATAGGGAGAGTAATGAAAACCTAGGAAAAAACTACCAACAATCTGCTTTAAAGACCTAAAAGAACATTTGGAACAACAAGAAACCAAGAATTGCCAAAGCACTACTAAGCAAGAAAGATGAAACAGGCGTTTTGCCATTCCAGATCTAAAACTATACTATAGAGCCATAGTAACAAAGACAGCATGGTACTGGTATCTAGACAGGGAAGAAGACCAATGGAATAGAATAGAAGACCCCGAAACAAATCCTCAAATCTTTAAACGTCTGATTTTTGACAAAGGGGGACAAAATATTACATGGAGAAATGACAGCCTCTTCGACAAATGGTGCTGGACAAACTGGTCTTCCACCTGCAGAAAGTTGAAATTAGACCCATATCTTTCTCCTTGCACGAGAATCAAATCAAAATGGATCAAGGAGCTTGGTATCAAACCAGCTACGTTGCAACTGATAGAAGACAAAATTGGTCCAACACTTCAACATTTGGGAGTAGGCAAAGACTTTCTCAACAGGTCTCC
>PVKS010051153.1:0-11263 GCA_004027875.1 Aplodontia rufa | reverse complement strand
AAAAAAAAAAAAAAAAAAAAGACCAAGTAGTACTGTCTGAGGAATACAAGGCTGATTTAACACCTAAAAACCAAATAACATAATATACCGTATTAATGGAATAAAAAACCCACGTGATCATCTCAAAACACTAGGGTGACCAACCTTACTGACTTGTCTAGGACTGAGGAGTTTCTCAAGATCCAAGACTTTCAGGGCTAAAACTAGGACAGTCCTGGGAAAGCAGCTGGTCATACTAGCAGATGCATAAATTTAAAAAAATAAATAAAAAATTTAAAAAAGCATTTGATAAAATTCAAAACCTATTTCATGACCAAAAAAATGAACAAATTAGAATCAGAAATAAAAAAGAATTACTTCTACCAATACTATGCAGCACCTACAAACAGAAGAGTCAGCCTTAAAATCTCAGTGATAAAGGAATGAATTCTTTCCTTATAATAATGTGCAGATGCCTAGTCTCAACACTTAATCAACCTGGTACTGGGGGTTCTAGTCATGAAAAGAAGTGGGGACACGAAGGAAGGAAAGAAGGCATTCTGATTAGAAAGGAAGAGGTAAGACCATATTTACTCATTGATGACATGATATTGTATGTAGAAAACACTAAAGAATAAACACACAAAAAAGAATAACCTATTTCAGTAAAGCTGAAGGATACAAAAAAAAGCTAAAGAATACAAGATCGATCTGCAAAACTCAATTGTTTTTTCAAACTAGCAACAAAAATCTGACACAAAAATGGCTCAAGGCTGAGGAAGGAGGATGGAATTTGAAAGCCAGCCTGAGCAAATTAGCAAGGCCCTAAGCAACTTAGCACTACCCTGTCTCAAAATAAAAAGCAGGGCCTGGAGCGGTGGCTCAGCGGAGCAAGGGTTTGAACACTTGCCTGGCATGCACCAGTACCCAGGTTCAGGCCCCAGCACCCCATACACAACTAGGTGTAGGAAAAACAAAGGCCAGACGAAAAAATAAATAAATAAAAATTAATTCTCTCTTTCTCTCTTAAAAAATAAATAAATAAAATAAAAAAGGTGTGGGGACATGGCTCAGTGGTTAAGTGCCCCTGGGTTCAATCCCTGGTACCAAAAAATAAATAAATAAAACACACACACACAGATGAAAAAATAAAATAAAATAAATAAACAAAATTCTCCTTCTCTCTCTCAAAAGAAAAAGAAAAAAAAAAACCCCAATACTCAATTTTAAAGAGAGAAGACCAGTCACAAACTGGGAAGAAATATTTGCAAGTCATGTATCTAATAAAGGACTTATATCCAGAATATATTACAAACTCTCACAACTCAGTAAGAAGTTATTCAACCCAACTTAAAAAAGGACAAAAGATCTGAAGTTATGTCACCAAAAAGAATATATAAATGGGTAATAATCACAGGAAAAAAATTTTAAACACTGAGTCATAAGGGAAACTGAAATTAAAACTACAGTGAGCCAGCACAATGGTACATGCCTGTAATCCCTGAGAGGCTGAGGCTGAGGCAGGAGGACTGGGAGTTCAAAGGTAGCCTCAGCAACTTAACTTAGCAAGGCCCAGGCTCAAAATAATTTTTTTTTTTTTTAAAGGGCTGGGGATGTGGCTCAGTGGTTGAGTGCCCTGGGTTCCATCCCACTCACATGACTATAAAAAAAGACAGTAATACACATTGACAAGGACATGAAGAACACAGGAATTCTCATACAGTACTGTTAACAACGTAAAATGGTGTGATCACTTTGAGAAATAGTTTGGCCGTTTCTTCAAAGTTAAACATATATCATAGTAATTCTACTCCTACTCCCAGGTATACACCCAAGAGTAACAAAAGCATATGCCCACATAAAGACTTACTTAAATGTTCAAGAAGCATTATTTAAAATAGTCAAAAACTGGGCTGGAGCGTTGGCTCAGTGGTCATGGCGCTTGCCCGGCATGTGCAAGTACACAAGTTCAAACCCCAGCACCACTACACAACGAAGCTTCGGAGCAATGAAAGCCACATGAAAAACTAAATAAAACTGATTCTCTCTTTCACTGTCCCTCTCTCTCTCTGTCCCTCTTTATTTAAAAAAAAAAATTGTCAAAAACTGGGTGAAGTGGTGACTCAGCAGTTGGAGCCTTGCCTGGCATGCGCAAGGACCCAGGTTCAAACCCCAGCACCACATACACAGCTAAGTGTCAGAGAAACAAAAACCAGATGATTGATAAAACAACAGAAAGCTGAAAACAATCCAGATATCTATCGACTGATAAACAGATAAAATGAGGTATAAATATACAAAGAAGTACTATTCAGCAATAAAAAGGAATAAAATCTGAATACACGCTGCAATATGAATGAAAAATCAAGCTAAGTAAAAGTCAGATGTATAAGGCTACACTGTATTATTCTGAGTATTACATGAAATACTCGGAGCAAGCCTATGGAGACAAAACTGATGCTTGCCTAGGGCTGGGGGAGGAGGGGAATGAGAATTAAATGCAAACTTTCAGAAGCAAACAAAATGTTCTACTTGACAGTTTCAGAATTCTATACATTTACTAAAAATTATTGAATTACACTCTCAAAATGGATTAACTTTTTTTAAAAAAGAGAGAGGAGAGTCAATTTCATTTATTTTTTTCATCTAGTTTTTGCTTTCCAAACACTTAGTTGCATTTGTGGTGCTGGGGTTCGAGACCAGGTCCTCAGGCAAATGCTCTGCCACTGAGCCACCACTGCAGACCACCAAAGCAGATGAATTTTTGGTGTTACATAAATCAAAAAGCTAGTTTCCTTAAAGTGTATACTCCCAAGAGAAATGAAAACATGTCCACTCAAAAACTCTGTACACAAAAAAAGCTGTGTCACAAACATTCACAGTATTGTAATGAAAAAGTAAAAAGAAACTCAAATGTTCATCAACTGATGAATGGATAAACAGTAAAGTACATTCATACAAGGGAATATTATTCAGCAATAAAAAGCACTACCACATGCTACAATATGGATAAATTTTTTAAAACACTGAAAGAAGTCAGTCACAAAAGAACACATATTCTACAGCTCCGTTTATACGAAATTCCCCAAACAGGCTACTCTATAAAGATACACAGTACATAAGTGGCTGCCTAGGACTGGGAGTGTTGGGAGGAAATGGTGACAGCTAACTGGTTCTTTCTGCGGATGACAAACATGTTCTAAAACTGATGAAGGTAATGGTTACGCAACTCTAACGATACTAAAAAATGCTCAACTGTACACTTTAAATCGTACTGAAAGGCATGTGAATATCTCAACAAAGCATACAACTTGTGAGTAGAAGGTAAAACCATCAACATTGGCAAGGGCCTACCACGACTCAGGATACTTAGGATAAAAAAAAACAGTTTGAAATTCTTTCCAAACATAAACTAATTATTTTTGTAAATGAGTATTTATATCTGAAATAAGGTACAATGATTAACCCAAGTAATTAGCCAAGTTTAAAAGCAGGATCATATTCAACATTCAAATCTCAAATGCCCACCAATTTTCTACTTCATGTGTTTCTCAATCCTGTTCATCTGAATGCACTTTGTAAAGTAGTAACTTCAATTATTCCTAAAATCCCTTAAAAATAATCATTTTCTAGCCATATAAAGTTATTCTACCTTTGGAAGAAAGTCTAAAACACTGCAATCCGAAGCTCTGTCAGTAAAACGGACCTTCTGCGATCCTGGCACTACAGAAAGTGCACAATTTGCCTCTCGACAGAGACTCGGTTAAAAGGAAAGCAAATCTGACTACCAAACGCACGGTTACAGTTCTCACCTCCGGATTAAAATTTAAACCACGTAGGTGAAGTAAAGGTTCGCGAGCACAAGGGGAAGCTCGGTTTCACAAGGAGGTGTCCCCCTCCTGTACTCACTTAGCGAAGCGCTGAGAACTTACAGGCTATTCTGCTGGGAATCTGGCTCCTACAAAGCTGGCACACGAGGAGCACTAGCAACTGTGCAATCCGGGTCCCTCTCGGTATTTGCTGTCCTTCACCCAGTACAAAACGCCCGAGCCGAGCGAGGGGGCCCGGGCGCCCGGCGCGCACCGCTGCCCGGAGAGCGGGTCCCGAGCCAGGCACAGCCTCGCCGTTCCCCTCGCGCGCCCCCACCACACTCCGAAGCGCGATCCCCAAGGGCCAGCTCCGCCAGCAAAGGACCAGAAGGCGGTCACTGGACGTGCGTGTCTCTGAGCCCGTTCCTGTTTTGTTTAGAACAGATTCCGAACAGAGCCGAGCCTCCCTAGCCCGGGGGAATCGGGGGAGCTGGCAGCAGGGGGCCGGCGTGGAGAGCGAGAATAAAAGACCGGCCGAGTACAACCTGTCGTGGCAGCCGGCGGCGGAGGCTAGGAAAGGTACGCGGCGGCGACCAGGCCCGACGGGGAAGGAAACTGCTGTCCAGCCCTCCCACCGCCCCGAGCGGCCGGAGCCTCCCAGGTCCCGCCCCGAGCTCGCCGCCCAGCCCCGGCGCCGGCCGCAGCCTCCCGCCGACACAGACCCTCCCAGGACGCGCTTCCTCCGGAGCCGGACCCCCGCCCTGGCCTCCCCCGGAGCCGAGGCGGGTCGGAGCAGTCCGCTCCGCGGCAGAGGTGACTCGCGCCGAGATGTAAACACGGCGCGACCAGCTGCGCGGGCCCATCCCCCCCGCCGGGGTCCGTAACCCCGTCCCTGCCCCGCGCCCCGCGCTCCCCGCGGGCCGGCGCGCAGCGCGCCTTCGCCTTTCTCCAAGTCCCGCTCCCGACCGTTGCCCGGGGCGCTCGGCCCCCTTCCCCCAGTCCCCGGCCGGTGTCACGGCCACAGCCTCCGGAAAACCCCTCCGCAAAGCCGGGAGCAAACAACACAGGCGCGGGGCGGGGGCGCGGAGCGAGGCGGCGGCACTCGGGACGGCAAGGCTTTATCGCCGCGCCCTCCGCGCTCCCTCTCGCCAGCCGCGGCGGCCCGCGCTCTTACCTGCTCTCCACGTCGCCGGGAAGACCGCAGCGTCCCTTTCCCTCCCAGCAGGGCCGCGGACTAGCCGCCGCTGCCGCCGCCGTTGGCCGGGCGTCCGGAGGGAGCCGGGGCCTCCCCGGCAGCCCGAGCCGCTCCACTGGGAGAGGAGGAGACAAAACAGAGGCGCGCCGCCCCGCGCAGCGCCCCCCGCCCGCGCCGCCCCACCGACCCCCAACCGCCGCGGCGACGGCGGCGACACAGAGCCCGGCGCGGGGAGCACTGGTGGCCCCCGCCCCGCTCTCGGCCCCCTCCCTCCGCCCCCGCCCGGCTCCTCCCCTTCGGCCTCCTGCCGCCGCCACCAGGACACTCGAGTCCGCCTCCCCCACCCCGCCCGCTCGGGCGCTCCTCCCTCCCCACGCGGCGGGGGGGCGGCACCGCCAGTCACCGCAGCGCCTGTCAAACGCGGGCCGGCTATTTATACCCCGCGGGGCCCCGCCGCCCCGGCCCCCGCCCGCCAACCGAGCCTGCCCCTCGCGCTCTCGAATCCCGCCCTCCCCTGGTCGCCCAACTTCTCCCTAACCCGCCTGCTCAGGTACAGACGCTCGCTACTTGTCCTGGCCCGGCCCGGGGGCACCCCATGCCGCTCTCTGCTCCGGCCCTGGACTAGTGCGGGGGGTTCTGCCGCGCGGGGCAGGCGCGTGGGGACGGCGGGGCCGCGCGTGCACCTGCAGCGCACGCCCGCCCGCTTCTCCCCGCCGGCCGGGACGGCACGCTCACGCCCCCAGCACTCTCCAGCCCCTCGCGGGCCCGCCTGTCACCCCCATCCCCAACTCGGGATTCCCGCCCTTCTGCTCCGGGGACGCTCCGCACTCGGGCAGTCAGACAGTGGGGGGCGGGAGCCGGGGGCTGCAAAAACTCCGGGCCCGGCTCCTCCGGGTCCCCACTCCCAGCCTCCGCTAAGTGAAAGGTGGGGGCGCGGGCGGGCCGGAGCGCGACGCCGGCCCCGCCCCGGCCGGTGACGCACGTGGCGCACCGCCCCGGCAGCCTCGCGCCTCTCGGCGCTGCCGCTCCTCCCTGCTCGCAAACGCCCGGCCCTGTACACCCGCGGACCCCGCCCCGTTCCCAGAAATTACCACCCGCCCAACGGCCCGGCCGCACGGCGGTTGGTGCCCGCGTTTGCTGGCGGTCGGGCGGCGGGGCCCAGCGCGCAGCTGCGGAGCGCGGCGGGCGGCCCCTCGCGCTGCCCCGGGATCCCGGCGCCCGCACCGAGCCTTTGTCGCTCCGGGCTTGGTCAGCGACGGAGAAGTAACTCTGACCCCAGCATTGTTGGGGAGAGAATGAGGGAGTGTGTTGGCGAAGGAGTCTTCTGGCCCAAGTGCCTGCGAATTCGAAAACGAAAACCCAGCAGAAGCTGCACGCTTCTGCTTTCCACACTTTCACACAAAGGGGAACCTCTGCGCAGGGCACTCGCAGGCGCCTTCGACTGCACAAAAGCCAATGACACCGTGCCCTGGCCGGCCCTGCGTTGGGAGCGTCTCTTTCGCGGTCTCGCTTAAGCATACACAACCTTTTATCTGCTCCCCCGCCACCACCATTCCCCGCCGCCGCGTTTTCTTGTGTTTGTTTCTTTAACAAAGAGCATTGACTGTCCCGGTGCGCGCGGGGACCGATTCCGCTCCCCTCTCGGGCGCCCGCAGCCTGCCTGCGAGGGACCTGACGCTCGGCGCAGCATTCACCAGGTTTCTTTCTGTTCTCCAGTCCTTACCGCTTTTGCTGTTTCATAGGGAGTTTTGAAAGAAGAAACCCTGAGCAATACGAGTGATAGCTGAACTCGAAAAGAACGTGGGAACCTTAGAAATTACCCTAGAGTAAGGCTCAAAGGTCAGAACCTCAAGAGGCTCCACTGTTCTTTAAATCCCTGAAGAACCTAGGAATTTATTAATCACTTTTTTAAAGTTGTTGCATCTTCATTTCCTATCTTAAGCAGCACTGGGGGCTCTCATTCTTATTTAAGACTGTTTTTATTCTTAAATTCAGGGGAAACCCGGGTAGCATGGTAGTCAGAGATCCTCTTCGTTTAGATGAAGTTTTGTGAATTCCTGAGTTCTACGACATGGCAACCATTGCCTCCTGTTTGCACTAAAATATTTATGGAGCTTTGATAACATTCAAACCTTTAAGGCACAATAAACAGGGTACTGCAAATGGCTTTCTAGGGCACTATTTTTATCCTGTTTCTTTTAGACTATCATGGGAACCATTGCCCACTTTGAGTTTGTAAGTAAATAATAATGCATCTCCATATTAAAGAGCATACGTGGACAAAGCCTGATTCTTGTAGTTAAGGACTGATCTTACCTGCTGGATCATATTCCTATTAGCCACCTTGAGAAGAAATATATATCAGTGCAAATTGGAAGTAATCTGTAAAGTTCCAGGCCAGTAGCAGTGGTTGGTATTATTGTTCCCAAGTTTTCACTGCTCCATGCCTGCATGCACTTTGAAATGTGGATTTGTAGTTCCTCCCATTAGAGATAGAATGGTTCTCCACCCTATTGATGTTGGTTTAGATCATTTCATTTGCTTTGGCCAGAGGAATATGGGCAGAAGTGACAGTGTGATGGTCCTTGGCCTGGCCTCAAGAGGTACTGCATGTTTCTGCCTGCCTGCCTAGCACACCTGCCTCTCCAGAAGTGAAGAACATGCCTGGGGAGTCTGCTAGTCCAAGAAGGATGAGACACACATGGAACAGGTCTGGAATCACCCTAGCTTGCTGCCAGCAACCTGTAGAATAGAGGATGTTTTTTAAGCCATGTTTTTGGGTGCTGTGCTTCCCAGGATTAGTGTTACAGTTACTGACAGAATAGCAGTGCAATCTATCCTCCTTTAATCTGCTGTTTGATTAAATGAGGCCCTTGGTATTGGCCTTAATGGTACCAAGTTTGATAGCTCTGACATAGCCCTTTGGTAGTGAGTGGGTCTTACAAAGACACACCCCTTGTGGAAGCAGGCCAAATAAGAAACCCAGAAGATTTGGGATAAAGGCTTCTGAAGACCTCATGGTCAGTAGGAAAGGTCCAGTGTGACCAGAAGTCCCAGTAGCATGCTAATGATCACGGAACACATTTCCATTCCGTAACTGGATTCTCTATCTATTTGTTTTTGTTTGTTTGATTTGGTGATTTGGTTTGGTTTGAGTTTGGGGGTACGTTTGGTTTTTATATCACATAATTTATTTCCTAATTATACATGTGACTCACTAATACATCTCATCAATTTTCAAGTAACACAAAATAAACTTTTTAAAAATCCAAGTCCCCTTTCCCTCTCTGCTTCTTTTTCCATTCCTTACTTACCTTCATATGTACCTGCCATCCATATCTCTCCTCTTTCACAGACAACAGTAAAATGATTTAACTTGTAAGCTTTCTGACTTCTTTTCTGGGCAGTTATATACATACACATGCACTTATATAAATTCAATATGAATGAATTATGTAATATATGTATCAGGTAAAATGCTTTTATCGTTTTCTATTTGTCTCCTTTGTTCTCTGTAACTATATAGGAAAGTCTTTTCAAAAATTTAACCTATCTTCAGTATGTCAGGCTTACCAAAGAAAGAGGTTTTCCTGCTTTTATGTCAGAATATTAAATGGGAGGAACACCCTTTAGGGCCTAGTGCTAGGGTAGCAGAGACAATGAACATGAGGAACCCCAGATAAAACTAAGTTCTCAATGTTTTGAGCAGTACATCAGTTCCTTCTCCCAATCTGGAATCAGCTTAGGGGCTACTCCTTGGAGGCTTTGAGTTATATTTGATTAAATGAGGCCACATTACTTTATAATATTTAAAGTGAGCAGTCCAAGAGAAAACAGTGCAAGCTGGGGCTGGAGCAGTGGCTCAGTGGTTTCGGCGCTTGCCTGGCAAGCACGAGGTCCCGAGTTCAAACCCCAGCACCACGTACGCAACTAAGTGTTGGAGCAACTAAGGCCATGTAAAAAACTAAATTAAGTTGTTTCTCTCTTTCTCTGTCTCTCTCACTGTCCCTCAATCTTTAAAAAAAAAAAAAGAGTGGAAGCTGTGCTACCTACCCTGACCTAGTCATAGGACTCACTCATCATCCCTTCTGCAGTGCACTGTTGGTCACAAAGGTCAGTCCTAATTCAGTGTGGAAAACACTGCCCAAGTTCGTAACTACCAGATGAGGATGGGTTGGGGGCCCTGTAGGGAGCTGGCTGCCACAAGGGTATGCACAATAGTGAATTTTGAGTGACTAATCTTTAAACTTGTAGTCCCAGTCACTGCAGGTTGGCAAATTCCCTAGTTGCCAATGGCTATGTAGACTTTACGAGAACAGGCCAGAAAAATCTCTTCTTTGGCCTCTCCTTAAAGAACAAGTGGTTCTGGGCAACTCTCCAGTTGCATTCTGGTGTTAACCTACCTTGTTTGTGAACCAGTATATCCATCCCTCCTCCTATCACCCCTTTCTGGGCTTCTTCAAAGAAGGTTATTCATTATTCTATGTCCTACGTCTGCAGGGGAACCCAGTCCCCAAACGCAGTTAAAGTATTGTCTTGCTTTTTATTAAAAAAACCAAATAACATCCAGGGATGTGGGAGATGCCTTATGTTTTCAGAATCCATGTAACGATTTTGAGGATGGAATTTGTACCATCAAATGCAATCAGATGAAAGAAGCAGAAAGTATATCGTTTTGGATGAAGAAGTTAAGTCGTCAGAGTTGCACATGTAGCTTTACAGCATAATGTTTCCTAGTAAAGTAAGTTGTCATTTCATAATTTGAGTTTGTTTTTTTTTTAAAGAAAGAGGGGACAGTAACAGAAAAAGAGAGAAGCAGTCTTTATTTAGTTTTTCATGTGACTTTCATTCCTCCAACACTTCATTGTGTACATGGGTGCTGGGGTTTGAACTCGTGCACTTGTACATGCTAGGCAAGCACCATAACCGCTGAGCCACAGCTCTAGCCCCTTGAGATCTTAATATATTTTTTGTTTCCACATTTCTTTTTTTTTTAAAGAATCAACTTTATTTTTCACGTGGCTTTCATTGCTCTGACACTTTGTTGTGTATGTGGTGCTGGGGTTTGAACCCATGTACTTGCGCATGCCAGGCAAGCACCGTAACTGCTGAGCCACCACTCCAGCCCCTGTTTCCACATTTCTTATCAGTGCATTATAGTTGTACATAGTGATGTCATTTGTTACATATCATACATGCACACACACTATATATATATACATATATATATATTTTTTTTTTTAAAGCGAGGGAGAAAGAATCAATTTTCATTTAGTTTTTCATGTGGCCTTCATTGCTCTGGCACTTTATTGTGTATGTGGTGCTGGGGTTTGAACCTGCATCCTTGCACATGCTAGGCAAAAGCCATAACCACTGAGCCACTGCTCCAGCCCCCATGCACAAAATAAATAACAATATATTTTGGCTAATATCACACCCCAACCCTTCCCACCCCTCTTTCCTCATCCCATCCCCTTGTCCTTTTCTGATATATTTTTAAAGCAGCCTTCTCTTTAAAGCAGTGCTTTAGTTACAAAAATTCTATTCCATCTACAAATAATTACTTTTAAATAATATTTTATTACTTTATTAAAATATCTCGTGTTTAAGATGAATTACACTTCATGCTAGTTAGAATTTTAATAATTTCAATGTCAAAACCAATTATAAACATTTTACTTTATTATAAAATTAAAATTCAAATGAAATATACATGAATATATTTTATTAGTGATTTCAGATCATATTGCTCTTTGAAATTTCAAGAAAAAAAATCTTACTAGTTATTTAAAACAAAAAGATAAATATCTTCCATGGGGAAATACTGGAAATAAATTTTTCCTATTTGTGAGCTTTAAGAGTTTTTAAAGAGTATTGAACCCTGTTTCATCCATGCAATTAAGTTAAAATTCACTCCCCAGATCACCCTAAAGATTAAAAAACAAACAAACTTTTCCTATAATTTGTTAGTTTTCTTCTCTGGGAATTTTTTCTACTTGTGTGCTAATCACAATATGTATCATTATTTTAGTAATAATATATAATAACAGCAGTAATATTGATCACTACTAGTATACTGCAAGGTGTTTTGTGTTCATTTATCTTATGAGCTCAGCATCATTATATCCATTTTATACTTGACACCAAAACTAAGAGAGGTTGAGACTTTTGCCTAAAGTCACACAGTAGGTGGGATAGACACTGAGCCTTCTCCAGAGCCTGGTGCTCTTAACCACATACATATCCTACTTCTAAACTTTCTTCTTCTTCTTCTTCTTCC
>PVKS010051152.1:0-11261 GCA_004027875.1 Aplodontia rufa | reverse complement strand
AATAGGGGAAGAGGAAGAAGAAGAAGAAGACGAGGAGGAGGAGGAGGAGGAGAGAAGGAGGAAGAAGAAGAAGAAAAAGAAAAACCAAGGAGCCCTAAAGAATCAGTCTCGGGCTCAGCGCGGGGTCCTTGACTTCGTGATTTTATGGTTTGATTTTTCTATGACTTTGAGCTATCTTTCGAATGATTCCATCTGATAGACTTGTTCCTTAAACCTCACATTGAGAGCAATGTAGATATTCTTTCCCAACAAACATAATTCAAAATCAAGAACAATCTTGAAATTAAGAATATGACACTCTGGGGCTGGAGCGGTGGCTCAGTGGTGAAAGCCCTTGCCCAGCATGTGTGAGGACACGAGTTCAAACCCCAGCACCATGTACACAACAAAGTCTCGGAGCAAGGAAGGCCACATGAAAAACTAAATAAAATTGATTCTCTCTTTCTCTCTCTCTCACTGTCCCTCTCTCTTTAAAAAAAATGACATTCTTAAACTGCTATCTTGGGTTGGCTTAACCAGCCAAATGCAAGTACTCTTTGGGGCCTAAACACCAAAAGAAAGTTGCAAAGATCAAGTTTGGAAATTGCCCAGGGTACCTGATTCTGCTGTTCGTTTCTATGAGAAACAGAGCTTTTGAAGAGAAATACAAACTTGTCTCTGCTCATCTGATCCACATTTGAGACGTTTCTATTTACTTGAGTTTTATGAATCTACTTGAATGTGTCTCTGGTTAATTTCAAAAGTTGCTTTGGAACATTTTGCTAGGATGATTTTTTTTCAAAGAATATTCTATGTTAAACCATAGTATCACTAAATCAGGTATTTTATCTCCAGCAAGAAACAGACTCACATAATTAAAAACATCCTAAAGTAAGGCCAGTGGCCTTGATTTAAACCTTTTAAAAGTAAAGAAACGTATCTGTGAGAATGTGCCCGCTTTTACAAAAAATACGACATTTCTTATCATTTGATTTTTCTTACAATTTAATTTTTTGCAAATTGAAATATTAGAATTTTTTCAGAAGACTCAGTTCTTAAATAAAATATGCGTGTCTTGATTCAAGGACCTGAGTACCAGCCCTGCATCTATATTTTCTGCAGGTATGATCCTGTTACGGAGGGACTCACCACATTACTCTCTTGTGTGCATTGATTTCTATGTGAATGTCCCTCTTTGTAGATGTGACTGCTGTCTGATTAAAGTGGAGTCACCCATGTCAAACCCTGACAAATGGAGCTGGGGAAGGCCATGCAGGGAAGGCTCTCAGGCAAGATCTGCCTGACCCCAGGAGCCATCACGAGGGCAGAGAGCAGCACAGCTACCTGCTCACACAAGGACGCTTGCCTGGCACACTGTCCCTATGGAACGGAGCAGCCTGTCATGACTAGGAAGGGCTGACCTGGTGACCAGAGCCACTCGCCAGCCCTCGTGAAAGGCCACATGGGCTGATGAGCTTCCCTTGTCAACACTTTCCTCTTGCTGCATGAAAACACCAAACTGTCCCTTGTTCCTCACCAGACACCACCCCTTCCTGGGCACGTGTGTCCTCAATCGCACTTCTACTCTCTTCTACCTTTGTTTATTCCTAAATAAAATTCCTTCCTTGGAGACTGATCTCTGTGTTAGTCAGCTTTCTGTCACTGCAACAAAGTACCCGAGATAATCAACTTAAAGAGGAAGGATTTGTGTTGGCTTGCGGTTTTCGAGGTTTCACCTTGGGCCTGAGGTGGCAAGGTACATCATGGTGGGTCCGCAAGGTGGCACAGAGCTGCTCGCCTCTCGGTGGTTGGGAAGCAAAGAGAAGGGGCCAGCAATCCGAGATGCCCTCCAAGGTCACGCCATCGGTACCTCACTTCCTCCCAGTGACCCACCTCCTCCCAACAGCACCATGGGTAGGGACCAAGACTTTAGCATGGGGACTTTGGGAACATTTAAAATCTAAACCATTCAGTCTCTATATTTCTGTTTGACTTAGACACAGGGATAGTTTCCTTCCAGAAAAAAAATAAGATGCATGTAACAAGTTTGGCCCATGTAGATCCCCACTGAGACTGAGCCACTAGGAAGTGAGTGGAGGAGGGAGCCCAGGGTCCTGGGTTCAAGGTCAGCTCTGCAGGCTCTTCCATGGATAGCAACAGGTAAGCACACACGCCTTCACGGCCCAGTTCATTTTTATCTGTAAAATAAAGATAAAAAATGCCTGCGTTGAAGAATTGGAATGGCATTCACTCCAAAAGCGATGGACGTGTTCTTCCTCATGCTCTGGCTCCGCTCTTCTGACTGCTGTCTTACGCCAGCTACTGAACTTCCCTCCTTTAGATTTCCTAATCTGTAAGACAATGAAAACAGCCACGTCTATTTCTCATTTAGAGTGAGGATTAACAAAAGTGTGTGCAAAGGGATCAGACCCATATTTAGCACCTGCAAAGCGCTCAGGGAGTATTAAATACAGCTGTCGGGATGGTCATTTTTGTAAAGTGCTCTCGATGACGCCAGTGTGTGTGACTCCGGATCAGACTTAGAGACTGAAGAACAGCATGGATGCTGTCAGCTTGTGCTGTGTCTCAGGGGAGCAGGAAAAGTGGAAGCAAAGAGAAAGCAGAGCTGTGGGTCTGGAAAGACCCTCCCTGAAGGAGGGTGGCGCCGTCCAGCAGGCTGGGGCAGATGGAGCAATGGAGTGGGAAAAGAAGGAAAGAGGTAGCCCCTTCCTCCCCTCGCTCTCATTATCGGTCTGTCCCTCGCTCTCCCTCCCAAGCAGGTGTTTCCTGCTGCTCCCTTGGCATTGGAAGCCTTGTTCTCCAGCCTGTGGACTCGGGCTGCCAGCAACTTTCCTCCAAGGGGCTACAGCCTGGGTCTGGAGACCACCACTCGTCTCTGGCTCTGAGGTTTCCAGCTTCTTTAACCCAGCCAGCAGAGGGCCAGGGTGAACTTTCCAGCATCTGTCATTGTGCAAGCCCATCTGGTAAGTCCCCTTATAATGACATGCATCCTACTGGTCCTGCTCTCTGGAGAATCCTGTCCCCACTGGTTACCCCCATCACTCCCCACTGACCAGAGCATCATCTCTCTCATGCCCAAAGCAAGGCTGGCCCAGGAATGGAATCTCACAGCATCACGACTGGCTTAAACTGATGAGGATTTGCCCTGGGTTGCTGTGTACCCAGCCTCCCGGCAGCACTTGGACCCACCACCTAAGGAAATCTGTGCGGCAGAGCAGATAAGCCCACAGCAGCCACTACCATAGTAAACCAGGTCACACGGTGGCCACTTGCTGAGTTAGCCAACAACAAAGAAAAAAGATCAACCTGCTTGACCCAGACCTGGGTCCACAAAGGCTTCGTTGTAGTTTAATCATTTAAATTTTCTGAACCAAAAAAAAAAAAAAATGCCTTGCTTACTCCCTGGTGATGCTACTAACTTTCAGAGGGTTACCAACCCTGTCAGAGCTGCTCAAGCCTCTGAAACTTTTACCGTAGGTCCGATCAGGCAGATGTCGATAAAGGGCACACACACCAAGTTTGATTTCTAATCATAGTGAGTTGTACAATTCCTAAAGCTTGTTCACAGTCAAATTCCAAATTCACCCCCAGGTTTTCTGATGGGGACTCTCTGGGCTCCTCCAAACTCTTCTGCATCACATAAAGCAGATATAAGGTGCTGACTGGGAAAAACTATGGTTTGACCCAGACACTCCTGGCACCCATATTCCAGCAGATGGGTAACCTATTGAGTGAACAGTTTGACCTAGACCTCTAAACTGCACGTGAAAATGTCATCTTCTGCCCACTCCGTTGGCACTGAAAGCACTTGCCCACTGCTATCAGCACCATGAGTGCCAACTCTAGGGGTGTGCTCATGTGGAGTGAGCTCTCTCCAGCTCCTGACCACACAGCAAGGGAAACCCCATAGGTGTACCAAACAGATAGTTCCGAGCTCCCTGCCGTGGTTCCTAGAGGAACCGACTCACCTCGATGGAATCCCATTCAGTAACGCCACACTGACTTTTCACAGGGTGTTTCTGGATCTTCACCAGACTTGAAGATGATTGGCCAATGGATGGCTGTCATGCCGTGTCCGTAAGCCGTGTTCAGTGTTGGGACATCATTCTTGGTGAGTTTCTTGCATCAGTGGCTGATTGATTGATTGATGATGATGATTCTGAACTACTTTTCAAGAGCGTTTTCCTTCCTGGAATACAGAGATAGAGATGGTGCTTATCTCCTGAAAGGTGTGCAGTCGTGGTTGCTGCCCAGCCCAGAGGCTGAGGATCTTTCTGCAATGCAACCCATCGAGAGTGCCTGGATGCTCTCAGGTCCTCTTTGTGTCATCCTGGGGCAGGGAGATTGGAACTCAGGAAACACTCCTGATTCTCTGATTACTGATATTTCTATGAATAATAAAACCCTTTGTCTCCGCTCAGCAGTTACTGTCTTCTACCAGCATGCATGAAGCCTGTGAGCAGCTAAGCCGTTGGCTAACAACTACAGTAAAAACTCAGATGTTCCACAGTTCTTAACAGACACAGAGCTCCTTATTCAGGGAGCCAACCATGGTAATAGAATTTCTTTCTTGTCCTTTCCTGACAAATTGACCTCTCTTTTTGCCTTCAGTGATGAGAATTACACAATTATTATGTTTTTGTTTGTTTTTTTCCCCTTGGCTTTTAGGAAGCTGAGCAGTGAATTAATGTTCAGTTGGAATAATCATGTGAATATAGGCATGAACATAATTATCTTTCATTTGTTGTAAGTTATCTTATGTTAATAGATACACTTTCTTCTGGTAACCTATAAGTGTGGGTTATAAAAGTTTATTTTCTTTCTTTTTTTTTTTTGAGAGTGATAGGGTAAAAGAGAGAGTCAATTTTATTTATTTTTTTAATCTGGCTTTTGTTTTTCCATATGTAGTTGTGTATGTGGTGCTGGGGTTCAAACCTGGGTCCTTGTGCATGCCTGGCAAGCGCTCCACCCACTGCTCCAGCCCCCATTTCATTTTAATAAATGCTAATAAATAAACAACCCAGAATGTGGCAAATCTGGACTATTATAGGGCAAACCATTATTTAATAGCTGTTTGATGGAAAAATCCATCTCAAATGTGACAGTACTCTCCTCCAGAACAGGAAGTTGGTGCTGCCAGGTTCTGATTGGAGTTTGGAAGAGCCACAGGGTGGTGGCAGCTCTCTCTGGGGCACCTAAAGTTGAGGGGTTTCCAGTGGATCCAGAAAGGTGGGCTTCTGTAGCTCCGTCCCTTGAAGGGAGGGCTGTGCCTTGGTAAAGGTGTAGATCCTGGATATGGGAGTGACCAGGACTCTTGGCTGCAGGTAAGGAGCTCCCACCCCGACTCCAGCAAATGGTCCTGTGGCCATCAAAAACTCCAGCGGGACCTCAGTGGGGTTCCCAACCAGCAGAGCCCAGGACAGGGTTTCCAGAGTCTCTGGCTTATTAGAGAAGTCCTGTTCAGGCAGCCTCCTGAGGGTTGAGGGAAGCAGGATTAGGGGGAAAGGCCAGCAGAGGAAGTGGCACTGGAGAAAGCTCACCCTTGTCTGATCCTTCCTGAGGAGCAGAGGGCTTGCTGCAAGGAGGCACGGAGCTTGCTTTGGGCGGAGAAGCATGCGGACGAAGACCTTGCACCTTCTGTCAATGTGACGCCCATTCCCTGTGGGGCAGATCTGCAGAGAGAGACCACAGTGAGCCCTTAGGAACCACGGCAGACAGGGTGGGGCGGGGTCTAGGAAAGGAGCCATGTTGACCTCAGCCATGAGGACGGTGCGGGGTGGGCCTGTGTGGAGCAGTGGGCACAGGAGAGGGCAGAGCCTGCGGTGCCACAGTGAATGTGCTGCAGGGAGTTCTGCTGGCGTAGGTGGTGGCAGGGCTCTGCCGAGCTGTGTGGACGATGTGTGGACCCTGGGCTGCCTTTATCTACGAGTGCTCTGTTTCAGACTTAAAGTCAGTTAGCACCGTATTCCGTTTCATTAGGCTGTTTTACAACTCTGGGATTCTAACCGATGTGGAATTGTGGTTTTGGTGTTCCCCACTTCCCTTCAAAAGCAGCAAAAGTGACCTGGTTTCGAGAAGCCAAGAGAATTTGCCGTCAGGTCTTTTCCTGCAACATGGAGATGTGGTTCACTGCCAAGCAGGGAAGGCTGAAAATTACCCGCTAACTTTTTCCTACCGATGGAAGAGTGAAGCAATGAAATCACCTGGTGACAAATTCAATAAAAATGGAGCAACAGCAAGTTGAGTTCCTTCATCACCCAGACTCTCTTTAATGCTTGTACCTAGTGTCACCACCACCACGACTCTGGGGAGGCTCATCTTCTCGGTCACCGCATTAATCCTCTGCGGAAGCTCAGTCCTCAAATTGTACACAGCAAGACCCTCGAGTCTCAGGGGTCCCTTGATTTGCATGTCATAGGTCAAAAACGTCATGTGAGGGGAATTGCGATGGAGCACCAAACCACTCAAGAAAACCTGCCCTCTGTGTGTCCAGACATCTTGAGACCGGAGAATCTCAGATGAGTCCCAAGGGACAGAGTTCCCTGTGAGAAGGAGTCATTCCCAGAGCATCACAAAAATTCCCTAATAAACTAATAATAAGTGCCTATTAATTGCCCACTGGACGTTTTCTAGCAGATAAACAATGCAGTGTAGCAGCGGGAAGGCTGGCACTGTCCTTCAACCAGCACCCAACCTGGAGCAAGCAAATGCACAGCAGACGCAGAGCCCCGGGGCAGGCAGGCCAGGCACCTGGGAAGCAGCAGGGGGGTCCTGGGTGATCTGGAGTTGAAGGGTAGCTGCGTGACTTAGAAATGCTTGGGTTTCCAGTCACAGGTTGCTCTAACGCCTGTCTGGCCTCTGCCGACCCTGTTCTCTCCTTGACTGTGTGATTCCTCCCAGAACAGCTGAAGCACCGTGCAGAAAAAGATGCCAACTTGAGAAGGAGAGACAGGCTATGCCCTCGAGGGGCCCCTCAAGAGGATCCAGTGCTTACTCTCTTCCAAGTCCTTTTTTCTTCCATTATTCCTTTATTTTCTGTAAAGAAACAGAAGTTAATCGCATTATCATACAATTAAAATGTAAGTGGTGAATGTGCTACAGAGGAGAATGTGGGGAGCTGGAGGTGCAGCCAGGGTCCAATCCAGCCGAGGCTCAGGAAAGAAAGCAGCTGTGAGGAACGCTGCCCAGCCCAGGTCAGAAGGCTGCATGCAGAGGAGTCCAGCAAAGTCCCTGTGGCACACAGAAATGCAAGACGGAAAGAGGAGAAGGGTCATCAGAAGGCAGGAACCATAGCAGTCACATGAGTCTTTGCAAGATTCTATCCTTAATGCTGCAGAGAAAAGAGCGTTTCAAGCCAGGGGGATACATAGACCCCTGTGTTAGTCAGTGCTCCGTAACTGTAACAAAACACCTGAGATAATCAACTCTCAAGAAGAAAGGTTTTATTTGGCTCAAGGTTGCAGAGGCTTCAGTCCATGATGCCCTGCTGCCCTTGGACCCGTGGAGAGGCAGAGCATCACGGCAGGAGCACGCAGGGAGAAGGTTGGTCACCTCATGGTAGCAGGGGACAGAGAGGGAGGAAGGGGTCCTGTAGCCCCTTCAACAGCACACCCTGGTGACCTCACATCCTCCCACCAGGCCCACCTCCTGCAGGGTCCACCACCTCCCTACAGCACTGCAGGTTGGGGAGCAAGTCTCAAGCCTTGGGGACAGTTATCCAATTCATAGAGCCATCATGGTTTGGGGGCTAGAATATGGGGACGAATGAGCAAATACATGCAGAGAATATTTAGGGAGTTTTGCAGTAACATAGGAAACAGGTCTAAGATGGTGGCATTGAGGTGGTGGCCTTGGAGATGAAAGAGGGCAAGTTTAAGAGCCGTGCTGATTTCAGAGACCTCTGTTAAAGAGCGGGCTCTTCCGGGCAGTGTAGAGGGCTCTCTTTTAAAGCCAGGCACTCTGCAAAGCACTTGGGTTGGTGTCTTCCTCCTCTCCTGGAAGACAGCTGCTCAGGGGCGCCGCAGAGCGTGGCCATCTGTCACGTCCACAGACGGATCTGTGGGCAGGGCTTGCCACCGAGTAGTCCCTCCAGAAGGCTCATGGGTGAATGAAGACAGCGTGCAGGGGACAGCACGTGGTGGGGGTGCTTCCCAAGGAGAGCAGGAGGCAGCGAGCTGGTGTGGGGGCCAGGCAGGCAGATGCAGACCAAGGCCACCGCAAAGCGCTCCAGGCTTCCCGTCACTCACCTTGGTCTACTTCCTGTTGTCCTGGTGCAGCAGCAAGCTGCGCATGTCCATCACCTTCCCATCCTGCCACCAGAGGCCTGAGCATGCTCACTTGTAAAGACAATGGCTGTTTGGCTCCTGGTTTCGGGGATTCCAGCTCAGGATGCGATGGCCCAGTGGGGAGTGTGGCAGGGCAAAGCTCTTCACAAGCAATGGAGCAAAGAGAGAGCGGAAGGGGAGGAGTCTCTCCCAGGCCCTTTGGGGATACACCCACCTCTCAAAGGTTTCCCCATCTCCCAAGAGCATCACTCTGGGCCCAGGGGAGCACTGAAACCAAACTACAGCACTGGTGAGTTTTAAGGGAAAAGTCTGTAGCGAGTCATAGTTGTGGAGGTCCAAGGTTTCCAGTGGCCACCCCTGCAATGACCTGCTGCAAAGTCTCAAGTGATCAGGGGGCCATCACAGGGTGAGACCGAGGGAGCACACACATCTGCACATCCCACCTCCCAAAGCCCCCCTGGCAGCCCCACAGTCAGACTGAGGTTCCCTCCTCTCCGTGCTTCACGATGAGGACTAAGCTTCAGCAAGTCTTGGAGGGGCGAGCCACGCTGAAATCATCGCAGGATGCACAGCAGCCCAAACTTTTACCCTTAATAATGTCAGGTTCTGTCCTGCTTGCAACCCTAACACATTCTCACCTTCCCGGTTTAGTCCCCTTAGTTTGATCTTACAGCTCCCTACCCGTGGTCGAATATGTTCTAACACTTGGCCCTTGAGTACAAATTCCCGGGAGCCGTGGTGCCCTTTATTAATGACATCAGAAAAGGTTCTCAAAGTGGGAGAGGCTCGCTCCCTTCTCATTTGCCCTGGCCTGCTGGACTCCTGGGGCCACGCCTGACCCACAATGCTCTCTGGACACCTTACTGGCCCAGAGCATCCTCACCGGGGCCTCCACCCTGTCTTCTCACACTTGGGAGCAGACGTGCTTAGCAAGTTCACGGAGCACGGACTGCAATTCTCACCTCTGCGGCTCCGTCCCAGCAGCTGCTCACAGACATGGTCCCGGGAAAGGGTGCTCAGATCCCGCTCAGATGAATGCTTCAACTTTGACTCCTCCAGAGCCAGCACGCGTCTCTTCTTGGAATTTCCCATAGGTGGAAAATTGATCATTTTAAAGGAGAGGAAGTGGCCATCCAAATGCCTCAGATTTTATTAATTTCTAGGAAAATCAGACTGGCAGACACCCTTGAGAGGTCACGTGGATGCGGCACCAGCTGCCTTCTTCATTCTTGTCACGTTTGGACAGAGACCAGAAGGGGGCCTAGAACTTGGCCAGAGTTCCAGGTGGCTTGAGTGGATCAAGCCCGGGTTTCTGGGTGGAGCACAGGGTGGGAGCAATGAGCAGAAACTTTGCGGCCCCTCTTCCCTTCACCTCATGCAGATACTTCCTGCCTTAATGTGCTGAATATGAAAAATCTGGAAGCTTTTCTTTCTGGATCCCTACTTTTCCTCCATTCCTGGTGTTCAGACATTGGGACTTCCAGCAGCTCCTCCTCACCTCCCTCTCTACGCCTTCCTCCTCCATTCTGCACCTTGGTCACCAGCAGGAGCTGGAGATGCCTCTGTGGGAGACTTAGGAGGAGGCCACCAGGAGGGCAGGGCAGGGTTATGGGACAAGTCCTGAAAATGCAGCTGCAGAGGTCCTGCTTGGAGGTCACGCTGAGTGGGGACAGCCAGAGCGAGTCCACCTGCACCCAGAACAAACACGTGCAGGCATGTGGTAGAGCTGAGGTTCACATGCAACACTGCTGGGCATCCTCACTGAGCAGCCAGCGGGCTCGAAGCTCATTCCTGACCTGGGCACTCACAGAGGCTCAGCCCCTCGCCCTGCTGGGGTGGGTCTGGGCCCTGACACTGCAGAGAGAGGTTCGACAGTAGGTGGAGCTCTGGATTCCATGCACTCGCTGTCCAGGAAATCCTTCACTGAATTCACCCTCAAGGAAGATGCCAGGGAAAGCCCAGAGAAGAAGACCAAGTCCCCGTCCTCCCCAAGCAGCCAAGGTGCAGGGCAGAGAGACAGGTAAATAGGCCACTGCAGCCGAGTGTGATGCAGGCTCAGGGTGAGATGTCCTCAGATCGGGGGACTCAGGGGTGGCAGACTCAGCTGTGGGGACAGGGTGAGTCCTGCCAGCTCCTGAAGCTGGAACTTGCTCCTGCTAGTCCTTGAGGGCCTCTTGAGTTTCCCAAGCATCCGTCCCTGCCATGCAATGGGTCTCTGCTCATGGGCTGAAGGCATGTGCCCCTCCCCAGATTCATGTGGAAACGTTGTGCTCTCCCATGGAAGGATTAGCACAAGACAAGGTTGTGGGAGCAGCTTCCCACCTGCCCCTCTCAAGAGCCCCCTTGCCCTCTCAGGTGAGGACACACTGTGAAGGGATCACCTGCCACCCAGAAGGAGTCCCCACCAGACTGCTATGCAGGCACCCTGATGCCAGGCTCCAGAGCTGGGAGAAGCAAAAGTGTGTCTCTGATCCACCTGGGCTGCGGCAGTTTGGTGTGGGTGCCTGACACATACCTGGGAGGTATGAGTGCTGTGATGGACCGAGGGTCACATCCTAGACCTGGAAAGTCAGAGTCAGCATTAAGAGGTGCCGTGCTCCCGGCATGCGCAGAGTGCGGAGCTGATGCAATCACTCACACCTCTCCTCAGACCCGTGCTTCTCTTTATCTGAAAACACCAAGGCTCTGCTTCTCCTGGCAGGGCTGGGGGTCACGCTCTGCCGAAACCCCCACCAGGAAGCAGGGTGTGTATATATTTTAATCTAAAGCATTTTCTTAGCAGGGTCGGATTTGCAGGTGAAAGTAGTGTAGTTAGTATTTATGTCATGTTCGTGTTGTCCTTGGTAGATTTCTATTCCACTTGAAGTGTATGGTGTAGGTCTGCAACTCAGATGTTTACCAATTTATATGTGCATAAATTCATACGATGCTTAGAAAATTTCATCAATAGTGTTTCTTTTTTCATTAAAAATGCTC
>PVKS010051151.1:0-11266 GCA_004027875.1 Aplodontia rufa | reverse complement strand
AGAGATCTAAGGGTCGATTGTCTCCACTCATAGGTGGAGGTGGGGACTAGACCCTGGACAGTGAGAAAGCTGGTCTAGTAACATGAGTTAAATCCAGATAAGATGTAATGCTTTACAATCTAATACCTTTTTTTTAGAATTATAAAGGGAAAGGGAAGGGAGGGATAAGGGAGGGTAATTGGGGGGGGGGCACTCCTGGGGATAATTGCAATATCCAGAATATTTACACATTTTATACACATTTTATATTATTTTGTTAAAATCTTGTAAGGTTGTTCAAAAAATAATAATAATAAAAAAAACCACTTTAAAAAAATAATTTCAATCAAGTTAATATTAGAGAATTATTCGAAACAGTTCTAAGGATATTTCATTCTAACCTCTTATACCTTCAACACATAGCCTCAATAACTAGTATTTAAAATGATGGCCTTGAGCATTTGAAAGACATCAAATCATTTTTTATTATTTAAAAAAACAAATGTTGTGGTCAGAATAAGTTTTAATACTCAATTTAATGAGAATATATTTTTGAAGACTTAGTGTAATTAAAACCTATACATGAATTATAAATATGTTGAATCCCTCTGCCAGAATATTAAAGTACTCATCCCATTATTCATACCATCCTTTTCTTATCACACTGCTTAATCTTAGTTTACTTTAACAGAATCAATGACAGGGTTCAAGTTTTTAAGCAATATAACTAAATTAAACCCTTCTAAACTATGGAAAAGGGAGTTTTAGAAGTAAATTGTTTTCTAAACTGTGGAATTATGTTTTAATTTGTCAAGTGTAATCTCAATAAAAATGCAATAGAAACTGTACTGTATTTCACATCATATTATCTGCTTTCTTGAGACTTTGCTTTTGGTCAAGAAAACCTTTAAAAAGACAGAAATATATTTATAAAGAGAAAGAATTAGTCAATTATCCAGTAAAGAATTAAAATTTGTGTACATATTTTAATAATAATAATGATGATAATGATGGTAGAGATGACAATGACAAATATTGGAATAATTTCGTCTAATGTACTTTTATTTTGGATGAAAAACAGTGAAAATACAGTTAAAGTTAATTTATTAATCACAATCCTAATTGTAAATGTAGTCCAATGGTTACTTCCTGTTAATACAGCAATTACCTCTCCCAGAAAGCCATTCACTCACTTGCTTCTACAGTGACCACCATTCAACAATGGCTGGCAAATGGCACATGGTATGGAAATCACGTTTCCAAACCATCCATAGTCTCACAAGCTTCTCCTATACATTCTTGTGTAAGTTACATCAAGCTCCAAACCTTGTAGCAGAGGAAGCATAGACCAAAAAACAAAACATCACCAGTAACTCTGACTAGGAATATAAACACCAATATTTGCAAATCACACAAAACCAGAGTAAAGAAGTCTTAAGGAAGCAAAAATAAATTCTAAAATTTTAAAGGTTATTAACATACTCCAAGAATTATGGGTATTATTTCATATCTTAATGATGGTTAAGAAACAAAATATATATATATCTGCTAATTTGAATGTATTTCTTAAAACTTCATGTGTTAGTAACTTAACCCCCAAATTCATTTCTTATGGTATTTGAGATCAGATGAGGTTGAAGGTAGAGACTCTATGATGGCATTAGTGGCTTTATAAGAAGAAGACGAGAGACCAGAGATAACACCTATAGCTCTGCCTCACCACATGAGGCCCCCTCTCCGCCATGTTATGGCACAGCAAGAAAGCCTTCACCAGAGGCCAAACACAGGCTGGGCCCATGTCTCAGGCTTCAGAACTGGTAAAGGTCTTTCTCTCTAAATTACCTTCTCTGTGTTATTATGCAACAAAAAATAGAACAAGACAGTATTTTGATACAACTATAGAAAACATGATATTTAATTCTTGATTATGTCAAGCAGAAAAAGATTTTAGCTTTCCAGACAGAAAATTCAGTATCTTTCACAAATGCCAAAAGCATAATCAAAAAATTTTCTAAAATATTGATCAAATCATACTTTAAGAGAGACAGAAAGAACAGATGTGTATGCAGCAAATTAGTTTACTGGCTAAAAATTTTATCAGAGTTCTAAAAATTCAGAGAAAGTTTCCACGGTATTACAAGTGAATATTAAATTGTGACACTGAAGAGAAGCAATAGGATGTATCAAAGAACCAAGGTACAACAAGCTTTCTTTCCTACAGCAGTATGTGGTGACGAGGTTAGACCTTTCAGATTTGTTTTGATACTTTCAGTAGTCAATTTAAAAGTGTTAAAATGCTGGGCTAGAGCAGTAGCTCAGCAGTTACACTGCATTCCCGGCATGCACAAGAACCTGGGTTCAAACCCTAGCACCGCATACACAACGAAGTGCAGGAGCAACGAAGGTCACATGAAAAACTAAATAAAATTGATTCTCTCTTTCTCTCTCACTGACCTTCTCTCTTAAAATAAAAAAAAAATGTGTTAGAATGTGAGGCATTTGAAATTTTCCAAACAAAGGATCTAAAAGAAACTCTAAACTATGTTTCAAGAGTCAAAACAAAAAAAACAACTTCAGACCACCTCAGTATGTCTTGTTGAAAGCATCCAAGTCAACTTTTTTCAGTCATGTCAAATAAATAAGGAAAAAAACAACAAAATAAAACATAATAAAGTCTTACGCTCTGTGTTCCTCAATTTATTCAGTTATCCCGCATTAGCAAAGGGTCCATGAAGCATTACACCACTTATAATTTTATGGATAAGATATGCAATGTCCCCAAAAGACTCATATGTTAAGGCTTAGTTACCAGCTTGTGGAACTACTGGGAGGTGATGGAACATTTAGCAGGAGGGCCTACTGGAAGAAAGTTAGATCACTGGAGAGATGTTCCCACTGTATGTAGAAATATAATTTGGGACAGCCACTGTGAAAATCAGTATAGTTTCCTCAAAAGACTAGGAATGGAACTACCATATGATCCAGCTATATTTATCCAAAAGAATTAAAGTCAGCATACTTTAGAGATACATGCATATCAATGTTTCCTATAGTGCAATTAACAATATCCAAGTTACAAATTGGTCTATGTGTCCATCAATCAATGAATGAATAAATAAAATGTGATATATATATGACATATATACCCCCCCCACACACACAATAGCACTCTATTCTAGCCATAAAGAAAAATGGAGGGATTCCAAGATGGGGAGCTATGAGAAGGCTGCTTTTCATCTGACTCCATGACGTGATGAAAATACTCCAGGACACCTCCAATGCTACGAGGTTTGTTTAGGGAAAATCATCACTGGAGCATAGTACCAGTTAGTGGAGATTTCTGGAGGATCAGAGATTCGGGTTCATAAAGTGGAAAAAAGGGATTGCATCCATCCCAGCCAGGTCACGGCAGCTATGGCTGCCACTGCTCCCAATCAGCAAGGGAGTGGGGAGGAGCTGAACCATCATGTGCATTCTGATCTGCTGCAGAGAAGCTGAGTTCTACAAGGAACCATGCATTCAGCCCATCTGAAGACACCTCTACTGCACCTACATTGCGTAAGGGGAGAACAGTGTCTTTCATTTGTCTGCAAGTAGGAGAATCAGGATTCATTTTGAACAGACTGTTTGGTGGGAGGGCATCAGCACTTCAGAGCAGGCTACTCCACAATTCTGCCAGGAGCCAGCCACAGTTCAGAGGCTGAACCTGGAAGAGGTGACATGGGAAAGGCCCAGTCTTCACTCTGCTCAGGGGGATTCAGGTGGAGTGTGGGGAAGCCTAGCTCAGCCCTTTCCACCCCTACCCTCAGTCAGAAGGCTCACATGATAAGCTAATGTGGGATAGGAGCACTCAACCCCCTACACCTAAAATCTGGGAAGTCTCCTGAGTTTCAGATCCCCAGGGAGGCTGGCAAAGGTCAGCCCTTGGGGATTCCTTAACCTAATCTCTTTAGGGAAGTCTCCACTCAGAAAACCCAGGAGACATCCAGTTAGACACCCAGTTGTCTACTTGAGATCATATAATTCCAGACTGAGACACACTGAAAACAAAACTCAGGCAAACAGTTTACATTTGCTCCCAAATAGATAGATAACCTCAGTGAACATAGTTCCAATTTTTCATTAAGATCTTTTTTTATTCCTGTTTCTGAAGTGTATTTGTGTGCTACCTGGAGAAGCTAATTGGTTCATGGACATATGAACATACTAGCTGTTTATGTGTGTGTGTGTGTGTGTGTGTGTGCGCGTGTGTGTGTGCATCTGCGTGTGTGTGCATCTGTGTGTGTGTTTGCATGTGTGTATACATGTTTTGCTTTGTTTTCTTTTCATTTTTGTTTTTTGTATTGTTTTGTTCTTGTCATTTTTTCATCTTTTTCCTGTTTCTTTCTTCTCTGTTTCCATTTTCCTTCTGTTCTCTATACTCCCTTCATTCCTCAGCATTTTATTCAATGTAAATGTTTATCCTTGTCATGCCTGTGGGTTAGGATTTTTATCAGTACATTTAGTATTTAAATTGTATTGTGCCCCAAGTGCAAAGTTTTCCTCTACTTGCTTCTAAATTTTCTTATGGTATCACTCAAATTTTATCAATATCTTTTTCATCCTTCCTCTACTTTGGTCCCTCTGTCTCTTCTCCGTCAGTTTTCTGTTTTTTCTTTACTTTATTCTTTTTTTTCTCCAGAAAATCCTTCATCTCCTCTATTTTCTCTCTGTTCATGCTCAGATAATTACAACCTCCCCTCTAACTTCCCCTTCTCTCTCAGGCATCTTTAAGCTTATAATCTCTTTTTTATACTTAGTTTATACAACTCGACCCCCAATCATTAATGCTGTGAAACCATTAGTGCTATGAATGCCAAACTCAATAACTATTGTATGCTTTGAAGCCTAACATAGGTGATGGTTGAAAAATATTTTTGCCGAAAGTAACATTGTTATTCGTTTCTTAGGTGGAATTTGACATTGTAATAGATATAGTCAGTACTAAATAACCAATTTAATACCATTTAGTGTAAGTATTGGTTGTTCATATTTATGGTCTCCCATTAGCTCACTAGGACCTGGAAATCTTAAGGGACACTAAACATTCACAGGTTAGGGATTTGGCTTCTGAAATCACCTTTCCTGACAATACCCCAACCCAAGTAACAGACAGGACAGAGCTCTCAATCCCTCAAAAGCACCCTAAAATGAAAACAAGAAAGAGCTCTCAGGCCAAGAAAATACTTCAATTTAAGGAGTAAGAAGAAGCCTGCACCCAGACCTTGCCCCATATTTGCGTGTACTCAGGGCTCCAGCCCCACACCAACAGGCACATTGGATCCCCCCCCAAAGACCCTGTGCCTGAACACTGCCAAGGAATCATGCACACCTGCGAGGTCCACATATCTTGGGCCCATCCCAACCAACAAGGATCCCAATACCCAGCGCAGAAAATAGGCTGTCTATTCTGGTCTGCCTCACATCTCTGGGACCCTGGGACCCAGCAATACACCCTTAAAACTTAACTTTAACAACATAGTGGGTTTCACAGTAACCCAACCAGGTTCCAAATCTGAATCTTGGTAACTAGATCCAAAAGGTACAACAAAATGAGGCTCCAGACAGAAGCAGATTTCTGGAAGAAGACGTAATCAGAGAGGTGGTGTCTGACCTGACCCTTTGACATACAAAAAAGAAGCACCAAGAGCCTGGTCTTGTTTCCAAAAGTGAACCCTAAATCAAAGATCGAGAAGAAGCTTTTCAAAGATAAAGAGTCAAATTAGAAGAGGTTCACCTCAAACTCACAACAACCCTAACAAAGAGCCCATGGACAGGGAACGGGTTGAAAATCTAAAAGCACTTATCAACAAATTGATTACAAAAGGAACAATAACCTAAAAAAAGATTTAATGAAAGGACTAAGTGAGAAAACTCAAGAGATGAAAAACTATTATCAAAGAAACAGACATACTGAAAAAGGAAGTAATGGAGCTAAAATCTACAGTTAATAACAGCAGAGGGATAATAGAAGAATTTAATAATAGGATATTTTCTATAGACAACAGAAGCTCAGTTCTTGAAGAAACAACTTCTAACAATGAGGATAAGATGAATAAGCTTGAGCACATGGATGAAAAAAAGGAAAAAACTCAAAGAACATGAGCAGACTTTTCAAAATGAATGGGATGAAATTAGAAGAAACAATGTAAGAGTAATTGGGATACAGAAAGAAACTGAAATACAAATAAATGGTATAAGGTACAAGCTCAATTAAATACAGATATTATTTCCCAAATGCAAACTGAAGAAGATATGCTCATCCAGGAAACTTATAGGATACCTAATAGGCATAATCAAATGAGAAGCACAACAAGACACATCATATTCAAAATGTGTAACAGGGACATTATGCAAAGAAATTTAAAAGCTACAAGAGAGAGATGCCAAATCACATTCAGAGGCAAATGAATAAGAATCAACTCTGACATTTCAGCTCACATTCTGCAAACAAGAAGATCCTGGAAGCAGATCTTTTGATCTCTTAATGACCACAACATGGAGCCAAGATTACTATACCCAGCAAAACTCAGCTTCAAATTTGATGGGGAAATAAGAACATTTCATGATAAGATCAAACTTTCAGCATTCATGAACAGAAAACCAGCATTACAAAGAATCTTCAAAGATAAACTCCAGACCAGAGAACAATCAAACAATGCTCAAAACCCACAAATAGAAGAAATTCAGTAAAGGTACACACGGCCAATAGACAACCAAGACAGTTTAGAACTTCCTAATAAAACATGACGACTATGAACCACAACCACATAACTATACTAAAACTGAATGTGAATGCTCTCAATGAACTAATCAAAAACTACAGATTAGCAGATTGGATCAAAAAACAAAATTGAACAATATACTACTTTCAGGAGACTCACCTTATAGTCAATGATATCCACAGACTGAGGGTGAAAGGATGAGGGAAAAAAATCTACCAAGTGTACGGCCCAAGAAAGTAATCTAGTATTGTAATATTTATAAACAAAAAAGTAGATTTCAAACATAAACTAATCAGAAGAGATAAAAGCCATTACATCCTAGTAAAGGGAAATAATACAATAGGAAAATATAACCATAGTAAATATGTAATTTCCAAAAAACTCATTCCCAACTATGTGAATATTTCTCCATGTTATAAAACCATTTATGGATATTAACATGATAATATTGAGAGATTTTAATACTCCTCTATCAATAACATATAGAATATCAAAGAAAAAAGAAAAAAACAAGAAATAGATCTGAAGCTTACATGAAACAAATGGATTTAACAGACATCTATAAAATATTACACCCCAAATTGGCTGAATGTACCTTCTTCTCAGCAGCACATGGATCCTTTTCCACAACAGAGCATATTCTCAGCATATTCTCACAAAGTAAATCTCAGCAAATATGAAAAATTCGTATGATCCCATGTATCCTATCGGACCATGATACCATGACCCTAGCAATTAACAGTAAAAATTATAACAGAAAATATACATATACATGGAGAGTGAATAATTCACTATTACATGAAGAATGGATCAAAAAAGACATGAAAGCAAAAATCAAGAAATTCTTAGAAGTGAATAAGAATGAAGACACAACATATCTAAATCTCTGCGACAGTATGAAAGCATTACTATTTTTTTTTTAAAGAGAGACGAACAGGGACAGTGAGAGAGAGAAAGAGAATCAATAGTATTTATTTTATCATGTAGCTTTCATTGATCTGAGACTTCATTGTGGACGTGGCGCTGGGGTTCAATCCCACATACTCATGTATACCAGGCAATCACTGTAACCAGTAAGCCACCACTCCAGCTCCACCATGAAACATTCTTAAGAAGAAAATTTATACCACTGACTGCCTACATTAAATATCAGGAGAAATTGTGAATAAGTAAGTTATATTCCACCTCAAATCTCTACAAAAGAAAAAACAATCTAACATCAAAGCAAGCAGAAGACAGGAAAATATCAAAATCAGAGTTGAAATCAATAAAATTGAAAACAAACAATAATAAGAACTGACAAAGCAAAGAGGTGATTCTTCAAAAAAAGAAAAAAATTGAAAGACCCCTAGCATGCCTCACTAAAACAAGGAAGGCAATTAAGAAAATCAACAAAATCACCAATGAAAAGGGAGTGATCACCAAGGACCCCATGGGAATTCAACAGATATAAAAATTATTTTGAAAAACTATACTCCTTGGGCTGCAGCAGTGACTCACCAGTTATGGCACTTGCCTAGCATGCACGAGTAGACAATGTCAAACCCCAGCACCCTGTACACAATTAAGTCTCAGAGCAACAAAAGCCACATAAAAAAACTAAATAAAATTCATTCCCTCCTCTCTCTCACTGTCACTCTATCTCTAAAAAAAAAAAAAAACACTCCTCTATTAAATTATATGGAAGACATGGACAAATTTCCAGAACCATACTACATCCCCAAATTGATGAAGGACAATATTGAAATCCTAAATAGCCCAAAAACAGGCACTGAAATCTATATAGCAATTAAAACCCTTCCAAAGAAGAAAATCCCCAGATCTGATGGATTCCCCCATTGAGTTTTACCACACCTATTAGAAGGAGCTAACAACTCTCCTATTGAGCAATTCCAGGAATTGAAATGGAAGGAACTCTAACTTTTTACGAGGCAACCATAACTCTGATACCAAAACTCAACAAAGATACATCAGAAAAAGGAAAGAACATACCAACATTCCTGAGGAACACCACCACAAAAATCCTAAATAAAGTTCTGGCAAACCACAGTCAGAAACACATCAAGAAGATAAGTCATCATGAAAAGTTGGGCTTCATTCCAGGGATGTAAGGGTGGTTCAGCATATGCAAATCATTAAATGTGATTTATCACTCACATAGAATGACAGAACCATATGATCAACTGAACTGATGCAGAAAAGGCCTTTGATAAAAATACAGCACCCATTTATGCTCAAACCTCTAGACATGATATGGATCAAAGGAACATAACTGTGTAAAGGCCATATATGACAAACCCTCAGCTAATATAATACAAAATGGAGAGAAGGAGCTTTTCTTAACTTGGTAAAGGATATATATGGCAGACCCTCAGCTAAATGAAACTAAAGGAAGTAAAGCTGAAAGCATTTCCACTAAACTCAGGAACAAGACAAGGCTGTTCACTCTCACCCGTTTTATTCAGTATAGTTCTCAAGACCCTAGCTGGAGTGATCAGGCAAGAGAAAGAAATCAAACAGAGAGAACAGGTGGAGAGGAAGTGACACTATCCCTTTTTGCTGACAATATGAAGCAATATCTGGAAGATCCACAAAACTGCACCAGAAAACTTGTTGAATGTATCCACTATTTTAGCAAAGTGGCAGGCTAATAGACAAACACCCATACATCAATAGCTTTCCTATATGCTAACAATAATAGGGCAGAAGAAGAAGCAATCAGGAAATCAGTGCCACTCACAATATCCTCAAAAAGAATAAAACACTTAGGGATTAATATAACAAGGGGAGTGAAAAGGACATCTACAACAAAAATTATCCAACATTGCAGAAAGATATTGAAGAAGACCTGATAAGATGGAAAGATGTTCCAAGCTCTTGCTTAGGCAGAATTATATAATTAAATGGCCATTCTGGCAAAAGCCCTATACAGATTCAGGGCAATCCCCATCAAAGAATCCATTCTCATTCATTACAGATATACAAAAAGCAGTTCTCAAATTCATTTGGAACAAGAAGAAATCCAGAATAGCCAAAATATTACTAAGCAAGAAAGATGAAGCAGGTGGATTCACAACACCAGGTCTAAAATTATACTATAGAGCTCTAGTAACAAGAACAGCATGGTACTGGTATCAGAAAACAAATGAAGAACAATGGAAAAGAATTGAAGACTTTGAGACAAACCCACAAATCTTGAAACATCTGATCTTTGACAAAGGGGGTCAAAATATAAGACGGAAGGGGCTACAGTGGTGGCTCAGAGGTTACAGTGCTTGCCTGGCATGCATTTGGACCTGGGTTCGAACCCGAGCCATGCATATACAACTAAGTGTTGGAGCAACAAAACCCAGTGAAAAACTAAATAAAAACTGATTGTCTCTCTCTCTCTCTCTCACTATCCTTTTCCCTCTGTTTAAAAAAATATAGATAACATGAGGAATGATAGCCTATTCAACAAATAATGCTGGACAAACTGGACTGCCTTTTGCAGAATATTGAAATTTGATCTGTATCTCTCACCTTGCACAAAAATAAAATCAAAATCCACCAAGGAGTTAGGAATTAAACCAGCTACCATACAACTGCTAGAGAAAAATTAGGACCAACCCTCCAACATTTGGGAGTGGACAAAGACTTTCTCAACAAGACTCCCAAAGCAAACTAATTAAAGTCAAAATACAATGAGTGGGATGCTACTAAACTAAAAAGCTTCTGCACAGCCAAGGAATTGGTCAAAATTGTCAAGAGACAATCCACAGAATGGGAGACAATCCTAGCTTGTGATTCCTCAGACAGGGGACTAAAATCCAAAATTTACAAAGAAATCAAAAAACTTTATCTCAGAAACACAAACAATTCGATCAAAAATTGGATCAGACATTTTATACACATTTTATATTATTTTGTTAAAATCTTGTAAGGTTGCTCATAAATAAAAAAAAATGGATCAGAGAGCTAAATAGAAGCTTCTCAATAGAGGACATTGAGTAAGCTAATGAATACATGAGAAAGTCTTCTAAATCATGAGTTATCAGGGAAATGCAAATCAAAACTACATTAAGATTTCATGTCACACAAGTCTGATAGGCAAAGTTGAAGAATATAAACAGTAACAGATTCTGAATGTGTTGTGGGGAAACAGGAACACTAGTACACTGTTGTTGGAAGTGCAGATTCATATAGCCCTTCCAGAAATCAGTGTGTAGACTCCACAAAAAATTGGGGATGGATAAGAACCAGCTGAATCTCTTCTGGGTGTTTTCCCAGAGGAGTCAGAATCAGCACATTATAGAGACACAGCAAAATCTATGTTCATAGTAGCTCAATTTATAATTTCTAAATTATCAATTAACAGAGATGATCCAAAGTCTTTGGTATATATACATATAACAGAATTCTACTCAGCTCTTAGAAACAAGGATAATGTGGCCTTTGAAGGTAAATGGATGACAATGGAAGAAATCATGCTGAGCAAAGTTAGCCAAACCCAGAGACTCAAGGGTTGAATGCTTTCCCTCATT
>PVKS010051150.1:0-11264 GCA_004027875.1 Aplodontia rufa | reverse complement strand
AACAAGGCCTGCAGTGGGCGAGTTTGACCTCCCTGGCATCAAACAGCAGACATACAGTATCTTGGGGAGCCTTGGTAGAAGGTAGGAAAGCTCCAGTGTGGGCAAGGGATGGGGGAGGGCATGTGCTTCCTGGTCAGGGGAGGCCTTCAGGGACCAGGAACTGTTGCTGGGTGTGGGATGGATGGCTTGAGCATTGAGGACACAAGGTTAGGCAGTGGTTGTTTGTGCAGGGGGTACTGCAGCTGAGGCTTGTTGCATGATTTTGCAAGGTGTACCTGCAAGGGGGCAGGAATGGCCCTGGATTATTATTCCATGCAAAGTTGGGATGTATAGAGGAAGAGGCAGCCCAAACCTGGACTGGTGTACTGCACTGTTGCCCCTGATTCCTTGTCTTATTTGTGGCCACTGGATGTTTATGGCTTCCTGAAGTATGCCTGCGTTGCCCTGGTTTAAGCCTGGACTTGTGTGCACCAGTATCCTGGGCTGCCTTCTTGCAAGGCTGGTGCAAGCATCAGGTAGTGAGGCCTGCAGTGTGCCCACAGATAGAAGGAGGGCATGGGTGTGAAGTTAGGAGAGGGCTGAGGAAGCCAGGAGAGGTGTTGGGTTCAGAATTGATATGGGTAGCCTCAAGAAGAGAAGGAGAGGCACTCTTTGATGGTTCAAGAGGTAGAGACTGAGGGGTAGCATAATGTTTCTGGGAGTCTTAGTTTGTGCTGGGAACCTTCCCTTGGGATACAGGTAGGGATGTGTATCTCTGAGTTGGGGACTGTGCGGGGGTGTTGGCCAGGCCACTGTAGGTTGGTGGAAGTATTTTGTGGGAAGCGTAAAGAGACCGGTGTCCAGGGCACCTGAGTTTTGATTTCAAGAAGTGTGTTGATGGCTTGAATTGCATTATCACTATGGAGAGCATGTACTGCTCCTTACATTTTACCAAAACCCATATCCTCCTATTGGTAGGTGTGTGACTGTATTCAACTGTATTTCTAATTCATGGTGGTTTTGACATTTTACCTTTTCTTACTGAAAAGATATATAACAATTTAATCTTAGATATAGTGTGTTTGAATGTGTGGGAAAACACGCACACGTGTGTGCTTCTACACAGCTAAGGATTCCTTGAGCTGAACGATAAAAATGTGGCCCTAAAGACTTTTTATAACACTACCACTTCTTGTACATTCTTTCCATTTTGACCCATAACCAGAGGTCCCTCCACTGCTCTATGTCAGCATGGTATCCAACATGACATTTTGGTAATGACATGCAGTATCCTGTGTGCAATATGTATTAAGGTTCAAGGCCTCTGAGTCCGATGAGTTTGCCTTAAAAATGTGGGAGATCCCTAAAAATCCGAGTCTGCTAAGTGGTTGTCATGTTTCTGTCTGTTTCCACTTGGGTGACTTCAGCAAACATTTGGTTGTGGCAAAACAGAGGATTTTCCTATATGCATATACGTGGAATATTCACCAACTTTAATGATCATTTGTCTTAGTTCTTACTCATCCTCCATTGGAAGATGGAACACAATTCCTAAATAGGCTTTCCTGGGTATTTATTACACTTGTTAATTTTGATGTTGGGACCCAAGCTAGGGTGGTGTAGCTGGAGATATGTTTTCTACAAGCCAACTCTGCTCCTTGACCATGGAGCTTGGCCAAAGGCATTGCAGATATCTTGGAGGAAATCCAAGAAGGGAGGCCTGGTGTCTCCAAAGGTTTAGGTTTAGAGAATCTCACCATTTGCCCCGGGTCTTGCAAATGGTGTAGACTTAATTGCCAATGTAATGGCATTAGCAGGAGGAACCTTTGAAATGGAGTTAGTTCATGACAGAATATCGCTCACGGATCGACCACAACCCTTCCAGAAGAAAACTGAGGGCATACGAAGTTTTTCCTTGCACTTTGAGTATACTCAAGCCGCACGCATGTTTAAAAACAGAACGCTCACCAAAATTCCCCAGGAACCCATTTCTGGCCATGATTTGATGTTGCAATTCCCTGCTTGCAAATCCCTGAGGAGTAAATGTCCACTGGGTGCAAGCCAGGCAATCTAAGGAACAGTGCTATTGCTCGCGAGTGAGGTGAGTGTTTGAAATGGAGAGTAAGAGACGATGGGGAGAAGAGATGGGATTTGAGGGGCCACTGGAAACTACAGATGTGGCACCTGCTGCTGGTGTCAGGGTGAAACAAAATAACTACACATGCATCAACCTTTTGTTTTCTCCATGGAGGTATGTGATCATGCATGGAAAGACTGAGATGGGAAAGGTGGGACAAGAGAGATGAGAAAGTTTAGAAATCAAGAGTTGTGGCTTGATCCTGGAACCACAGGTACGCGGGTGAACACACTACGTGGACAGATGACAACGGATATGGGGCAGAAGAGTGTCAAGACAAGATTTGACCTTAAGATGAGCAACCTTTCTACAGGAGTAGAAAGAGATCACGATACAGGTGTGTGTTTCCCAATGGGTCCAATAACTGGATGCATGTTTGGAAGACTGTTTACTCCACAATTATGCGAATAATGAACAGAGGGATTTCAATATTTCTTTTCAGGAAATGATGTAAGGCAAGCACCACTGTCTTCTAAGTTTGACCTGGTCTCTCTTGGTCAAGTCTGCTCCAAAATGCTGCAAAAATCACAGAACTTGTCCACCCTGCAGTGCTTCCCTTTCCGTCCATAGGAGGCGACCTCAGTGCTCATCTGTACTCACCTCCAATGTATGGACCCAGTGTGGACTCCATCTCAGCCATCGGATTGAAATTCCTTCCTCTAAGTTGGCTGTGAACTTCAACACTGCCTTAGGCACAGCCTTGCTCAGTGCACCTGTCATTGCTGTGCAGGCCCCGAATGCTTCTGGGCTTTTTGTCTCCCTTTCTGAGCTCCAAGCACCACTTTTGTAAGTTTGCCCCCATTTCTTACATCTTCCCTGAATCCGCCTTACTTTCTGGCTCTTCTGCGTAGCCGGAAAGTCTCCTATGCCTGCACAGCTTTTGTGCACTGCAGAGAACCCAGAGGTGCGAATATCTCAAAAGACACTGTGAGCATCTCTGGGCACTGTAGCGTGTATTACCCAGTAAATAGTGAGTGCAATCAAGGGGGTGTGCATTGATGTTCTGATTTCTCCTTATTCCATTGTGATGGGGGGATGGAATGCATGCCTATAAGAGGCCACACCCACTCGCCATATGCGGCCCTGGCCCCACCAATGTCCACACCCTTGGATGTCCATTGGGCCCTAGGCCCTCAAGTCACAGCACGTGGAACAAGTGCTTTCTGAAAGTGGAGGGATTTCATCCAGGAGGCTTCAGAAGAATACCCCGCGGCATGGAAGAGAACATGCTTCTGCTGTTCTCCGTGTCCAGGAAAACTGAAGAAGAGTATGTTGACACTGGAAGTAGTGGGGGGGGCACACCGGGATCCACTTTCTCGTTACTGCACTGGTGATTTTTCCAATATTTCCAGCCATGGGCTTGGGAGGGTGGCAATCCCCCTTGCATGTGTTGGCACAACCAGGCCTGCAGATGGCGAGTTTGACCTCTCTCGCATCAAAAAGCAGACCTACAGGATCTTGGAGAATCTCGGCAGAAGGTCGGGAAGATCCAGTTTTGGGAAGGGATTGGGGAGGGCATGTGTTTCCTTGTCAGGGGATGCCTTTGGGGACCAGGTCAGTTGCTGGGTGTGGGGTGGATGGCTTTAGCATTGAGGACTCAAGGTGAGGCAGTGGTTGTTGGTGCAGGGGCTACTGCAACAGAAGCTTGTTGCATGATTTTGCAAGGTTTACCTGCAAGGGGGCAGCAATGGCCCTGGATTGTTCACATAGCAGCCTTCCATGCATGGTTGGGATGTACAGAGGAAGAGGCAGCCCAAACCTGGACTGATGTGCTGCACTGCTGTCCCTTTCTCCTTGTCTTATTTGTGGCCACTGGATGTCTTTGGACTCCTGAAATATGGCTAAGTTGACCTGGTTTGAGCCTGGACTTCTGTGAGCCAGTAGCCTGGGCTGCGTATTGCAATGCTGGTCCCAGCATCAGGTAGTGAGGACTGCAGTGTGCCCAGAGGTAGAGAGAGGGCATGTGATTGAGGGTAGGAGAGGGCTGAGGATGCCAGAAGAGGTGCTGGGTTGAGAGGCGATATGGGTAGCCTCAAGATGAGAAGGAGAGGCACTCTTTTTTGGTGCAGGAGGTAGAGAGTGAGGGGTAGCATGATGTTTCTGGGAGTCTTAGTTTGTGCTTAGGAGCTTCCCTTGGGATCCAGGTGGGGATGGGTGTTTACAAGTTGGGGAGTGTGCAGGGGTGTTGGCCAGGCCATTGCAGGTTGGTGGAAGTATTTTGTGAGAAGCTTAAAGAGACCAGTATCCAGGGATATTGAGCTTTGTTTTCCAGAAGTGTGTTGAAGGCTTGAATTGCATTATCAATATGGAGAACATGTACTGCTCCTTACATTTTACCAAAACCCAGATCCTCCTATTGATAGATGTGTGACTGTATTCAACTGTATTTCTAATTCATGGTGATTTTAACATTTTACCTTTTCTTCCTTAAAAGATAGGTAAAGATTTAATCTTAGATATAGTGTGTGTGAGTGTGTAGGGGAACGCACAAAAGCGTGTGCTTCCACACAGCTAAGGATTTCTTGACCTGAACGATCAAAATGTGGCCCTAAACACTTTTTGTAACACTACCTTTTTCTTGTTCATTCCTTCCATTTTGACCCGAGTCTACTAAGTGGTTGTCTTTTTTTTCTGTGTGTTTCCTTTTGAGTGAATTCAGCAAACTTTTGGTTTTGGCAAAACAGCGAATTTTCCTATATTCCTATACGTGGAATAATCACCAACTTTAATGATCTTTTGTCTTAGTTCTTTCTCATCCCTCATTGGAAGATGGAAACAATTGCTCATTTGGCTTTCCTGTGTATTTCTTATAATTGTTAATTTTGATTCTGGGACCCAAGCTAGGGTGGTGTAGCTGGAGGTGTGTTTTCCAGAAGCCAACATTGTTCCTTGGCCATGGAGCTTGGCCAAAGGCTCTGCAGATATTTTGGAGGAAATCCAGGCAGGGAGGCCTGGTGTCTCCTAAAGTTTAGTTTCTGAAAATCTCCCCATTTGACCCAGGTCTTTCAAATGGTGAAGACTTAATTACCAAAGTAATGACATTAGCAGGAGGAACCTTTGAAATGGAGTTAGTTCATGACAGAATGCCCCTCACGGATTGATCACAACCCTTCCAGAAGAAAACTGAGGGCATATGAAGGCTGTGCCTGGTCACTCAATAAGGGTTGCAGCAAGGTAACCCAGGTGAAGCTATAACGCCCTGAGCCCAAGCCTGACCAGGAACTCCGGGGAGAGGAAGAGTAGTTGGAACCCAGACAGGACAGGGAGGAGGAGCCAGGAGGAGGGAAAAGTCTTAGGAAATGAGGCTGTCAGACACAGAGGACAGAAAAGAAAAGGCACTCAGGCAGAAGTGATCAGGAGCACAGCAGGGAACAGACACATGGGGATGAGGAAAGGTAGCACCCAGGTTAACACCACCAGGGCCACCACATGGGAAGAGAACACATGGCCTCCACTGAGTAACGGCCTGCACAGGTCAATGATAGAAGCTTCTCATTTATTCAGGTACTGTCCAAATGGATACAATTCAAAGTAGAAAAATGAAAACATAGTAAATTTTATAAAACACAAATTTTTACATCACATGATTAAATCACAGCATGCTGGAAAATGAGGCGGTCCACACAGGCACAAAAAAGTCCAGTTTATTGCTCTTTGCATGGAAGAAAAGACTCTTCATAATGAGTATTTAGAAATCAGGGAGATGGAGTGTAAGTAAATGAACGTGGAAATTGTACCACCCATTCACATCTTTGCAGTGGCAGAAGCCAGTCTGGAATGGTGGCCATGTGCACCAGGATGCTGCACTCACAGTCTGCTTATCTTCCAGGGGTGGACAGCTCTGTGAGGCCCTTGGGAAGTCTGGGTGGGGCAATGGTGGTGTTATGGAAGCAAAAGAGACAGGAGGTGTTCAGAGAATCAAAGATGTCCTTGTGAAGGTGCCATCAATCTGGACAGGAGGGTCTGACCAACAACATCAAGGTGTAAAATGCTCCACTTCTCACTGGTCAGCCCAATCGACCCTGAGAGCCATTGAGCCAACTTCCCTCACTAAAACCCACCTTGTGATGTGGGAAAGTCCTCCTCTTCAAGTGTAAAAAGAAAAAAAGTACAGAAATAAAATCACTCTAAAAATAATGATTCCTCAAGAAATAAAATTTTAAAAAATTAGAGTGTTCAAGAGATGGTTTTAGGTCTACATACCTGAAAGCAAAAAGAATCATTTAGAAAAATTAAGTCTATCCCTGAGAATTGTAAGCAACACAAGCCACATTTTATACCAACATATAACAAAATCTCAAAGATGCACAAAGCAATATAATTAATTACACCAAAATAAACAGTGCAACCCAGGCCACATATTCAGAGATCATGAGTCACATAGAGGGATACATGCATAGCTCTTCAACTACAGACAAGAGGAAATCAGCAACGTCTAGTAAATACAATCTGAAGGTGTTCATAATTAGCCCAGCACACAGAGACACCTTCAAGCTCAAGGAGTTTAATAAAGGAAAGCCTGTTAGTGGGCATGGAGATGATAAGGGATGAAGTATCTATCACCGAGTAGCACAGGCAGAGTAGACAGGTGTCATGGGAGTTGGGGTAATGCTGTAGCACAGGAAAAACTCACTGTACTATAAATGTTCCAAGGTTCTGTGAAACAAGATGAAGAGAGAAAAAAACTGTTTAGGAAACTGTGCATCTTGTATGTGCCAAGCCAGGAAAGGGAGTTCGGACTCAATGAATGTGACTTGTGAGCACTAAGGACAGCAAGTTGAATCAATTGAGAGGGACAGAGCAAAAAATGACAAAAGAATTTTGAGGATGACAGGCCTCATAGCAAATCCATGAAATCTGTGATAAACTAACTGAATTTCAATAGTTTCAGGAAGTAGTGAACCTCGTGCTGGTTTTCTGACTAGAAAGGAATGCTACATATCCTAAAATAAAATAATCTACAACAACATGATCTCTTGACACATAGAGATCAGAACTTGGAAATAAGAACTTATCAGAAATATTCACAAGCCCTTTACATTGGCTCCATCATTTTGTCAAACACTGTTTTGGACCTCAGAATTACCAAATTGAAGAGCTGTGCTATTAGTGCACTGTGGAAAGAATTGGTAGGCTTGACTAACAGTGAATGATTTGGGTCACTTATGTGGTTTCCACAAGATGAACGAGAAGTTACCTATGAGAGGCAAGAGATTTTAAATTGACAAAAGATTTGGGCACAGAGACCAAGCAACAGGGAGCCAACTGTTCCTGCAGCAGTCACAGAAAGGAGTGCCCTGCATGATTTAGGATGGGTCTCATATGTATACTTTGCCCAGAGGCTATGCAAATGGAAGGCCACATGTTGGTGCATAGCACTTACACCCTGTTGATTCCTATTTAAATATACAGCTATATGAACACCTCACACCTAGAGAGCACAGAGTTTTCTACAGTCTCAACTAACTAAAGAGTAAAACAAAATGCATCTTTCCCAACAAGTAGAATTCCCCTGAGTGGGCATTATTGGACAAAACAAAAAAAAAAATGGAGTGCTGACATATAAGACTGGGCATAAAGGAATGAGCTATGTTTAAACACCTGAGGAGTGGTTGTTAAACAAGAGCTAGGGTTTTCTCAGGTTTGTTCCCAGGACTTCAGGATGATCCCAGGGGCACCCTACCACACAGTGACCACCTTCTCTCCTTTGCCTCAAAATCTGGAGGGAGTGCTTTGTCCATTTGTGTTCTCTGGCTTGAAAGGTGCACATTTTCTGCCTGAGTATCCCACAGACTGGGAAGACAGGCCTGTGCCAAGGGCCCAGAAATAACCTAACCTGCAAACCCCAGTGCCAGAGCAAACAGAGCTTGAAATGTTTCACAAACAACCCCTCAGATATCATGGCTGCTTCCATAGTGGTGAGAGCCAGTGTTGATAGTGTGTGACACACAGCCAACTGCTGCTGAGGCTCACCAATGGAAGGAAAATCTGAGTGGCAGTTGGTCTCCTGCTGGTCTCCTGTGGTCTTGCACCACACATGCTGATGATGCTGCACTCCTCAGCCAATCAGAACCCAGAAGGAGCATTAATGTGTATCAGAATCTGGCCCTGTCAGTTGGAAACCACTCTTGGGGAGTTCAGAGCTACCAAAGCACAGAGATGTGCTGTTGGGGCACTGTGGAGAGACACAGTTGCCTTGACTCTAATTCTTGATTTGAGTCGCTGGTGAGGTTTCTGTCCAAGCCAGTGAGAGGTGCCTCTAAGCCTTGACCTCTGCCAAAAGGAAAGGCTTTGGTGTGCTGGCTTATTATCAGGGACTCTATGGTTCCTGCACCAGCCTGCGGATGGAGTGCCTGTGCTTTAGGTGGGGCTGTTCTTGGGGACTCCAATCACTCAAAAGCCAAGTGGGCTACAAAGCTGAGAGTAGGATCCAGAAGGCTGAGTGTTCCGGAATTGTGTCCAAAGTGTGGCTTATGCTCGCTCATGGCCAATGTGGCATGAATGACAGTGATGACAACAACAGGTAATTGAGCTGGATCCCAGGGGCAAGGGGATGTATGGGATTAGGGAGCATTTCCCAGACTGTGTCCACAGGATGGCCACTGTGAGTGTGAATCTCCCCTCACCAATGACGCTTGGCTTTTTCCCTCTACAATGGCCTGAGCAAGTCACATCTACAGAGCTTGGTGTGCCCCAATGCCTAGCATATGTAGGTGAGAAGAACAACAAAACTCCTCTCCCACCCATGAGGCATTCCCCTAACAGCACTTTTTGACTATTGAATGTTATTTAAGGAGCAAAACGCGGGGCATTTTCCCTATGTATTTCAGGACAGTGGGCCAGCAATCTGTCATATGCTTAATAGCGTATCATGGTGTCAGAAATAGGATGAACAAATATTTGTGATGGAAGCCCAGTATCAGTGTGTTTACAGGTCCACGTATACAAGGTATTTCCTGAGGGACCTCACCAGGTATCTTGTGATAGGAGAAATGTTGATGAAAGACTATTTTTCACAGTGGCATGAATAGGGGTTCCAATGTTGCTGCTGATGAAGATTTTATAGAATATTTCAACATTTTCACTTATTTCCTACTCCTCTTACTTGAAAGGCTTGCTAGGTTACAGGACACTCAGACCAATGTTTGCAAGGAAGACAGGTTTTCCTTCAAGCTGTCAGAGTGTGGTCCTAGATTTCACCACTCATTGCATAGCAGCAGACAGGAAGGTGCAAATTGAGAGCAGAATTTAAATTGGAGAAAGGGTCAAAGGAAAGTGAGGATCCAAAAAGTGTTAAGGTCTGACTTTTCTCACTGATCATAAAAGAATGATCCTTGACTATATGGCTGTTTATCATTTGGAGAGCACCAGCTGCAGAGGAACAAGACTTCTCACTCAGCTGTGGGGCAATCATTTTGAGATCTGTTATTGAAAATAAAATATCTCTACATATTGAAAGCACACAGCCTCTTTTCTCATGGCTTTTTCACGGCATCTGTTTTTTATGTATAGTAAAGGAGTGTCTGAATATGTTCTTTCAAATATTTTAATGAGAAAACATTTCCAATTTTTGTTAATCATTGCATATTTTTTAGAAGAACCTTAGAAGTGAAGCCCTGAATAACTTGTTTCTATGCAGTTTCAACTCTAGAAAATTATATATCATATTCACCCACTATTACTCCTTTTCATTTTCTTTATTTGAAGTTTGCTGTATGACAGCACAAGTGTACAACATTTGAATAGATAAGAAAAGTTCTGTTGCTTTTGACATTTCTCTTTTTTGTAAGATTAACTACTGTTTCCTTTGTGAATCTTTTTTTATTCACTTTTCAATGCTTTTTTCCTTTTTACTTTTGAGTATCTCTTTTTTAAGATTGAATATTTACCCTTTTTTTACTCTTTTTTAATTTTTTAAAAATTTTTGAACAGCCATACAAGATTTTAAGACAATAATATAAAATGTGTATAGGTTTACCCCCAGGAGTACCCCCCAATTACCCACTCGTATCCCTCACTTACCCTTCCCACAATATCTCTAAAAAAGTATTATGTTATATAACATTATAACTTTTCAGGATTTAACACATGATAATAGACCAACTTTCTCACTGGGTCTAGTCCCAACCTCCACAGATGAGTGGAGACAATCGACTCTTAGTACTGTGGGTAAAGCTGATTTTACGTAGCATAATTTCTTTCATAGGCATACAGTTACCTTCAAAGGCGCCAATATCAGTGTTTCTAATTGCTGTGTAAAATTCCATGGTATAAATGTACCACAGTTTTGGAACCATTCACCCAGTGAGGGATATCTGGGTTGTTTCCATAGTCTAGCAGTAGTAAATTGAGCTGCTATGAGCATAGATATTGCTGTGTCACTATGATGTGCTGATTCTAAATCCCATGGAATAATGCCCAGGAGTGGAATAGCAGCGTCTTATGGTGGGCTCATCCCTAGTTTTTTGAGGATTCTCCACAATGCTTTCCAAAGGGGCTGTATCAGTCTGCACTTTCACCAACATCGTGTTAGTGTGCCTATCTCTCCATAGCTCCTCCAGCATCTATTATTGTTTATTTTCTTCATTTTTGCCATTCTGACTGGCATAACGTGATATCTTAATGTAGTTTTCATTTGCAATTCTCTGATAACTAGTGGTTTGTAGCACTTTCTCATGTATTCATTTGCTTGATCAATGTCTTCTGTTGAGAAGTTTCTATTTAGCTCTTTGGCCCATTTATTGATTGGGTTGTTTGTGTTTTTGTATTTGAGATTTTTGAGGATTTTGTAGATTGTGAATATGAGGCCCCTGTTTGAGAAATTATAGCCCATGATTCTCTCCAATTCCATTGGAAACCTCTTGACTCTTTTGATTGTTTCCCTGGCAGTACAAAAGCTTTTTAGCTTTATGCCATCCCATTCACTGATTTTTGACTTTAGTTTCTTCACTTTAGGAGACATGTTGAGAAAGTCTTTGTCTACTCCCAAATGCTGAAGTGTTAGACCTAATTTGTCTTCCATCAGTTGCAGTGTAGCTGGTTTAATTCCTAGCTCCTTGATCCATTTTGGTTTGATTCTCATGCAAGGAGAAAGATATGGGTCTAATTTCCACTTTCTGCAAGTAGCTGTCCAGTTTGTCCAACACCA
>PVKS010051149.1:0-11265 GCA_004027875.1 Aplodontia rufa | reverse complement strand
TGCGCGGGACAAAGAATCCCTGTTCGCTCGCTGGTAGGTTTCTATTCCCCAAAACCAATGCTGAGATCAGAACTGGTGATTCATAATGCCTTTTCCCAAAACGCACCTTAAAAAACTGATGAGAAGCCGGAGATATCCTGATCAGTCACGGGGGTGCAATGGAAGCCTTTTGTCTTCAGAACGCCATCTTGAAGAATCTCTCTTTATTTTTTCTTTTTCTTTTTTTCTTTCTTTCTTTTTTTTGCACTGAGGATTTAACTCTGGGGCGCTTTACCGCTGAGCAACATCCCTAGCCCACTCCCTCCTTTTAAATTTTGAGACAGGGTCTTGAATTTGTGATCCTCCTGCCTCAGCCTCCCAAGTCGCTGGGATTACAGACTTGAGCCACCACACCTGGCTGGAAAGATACTTTTATATTTCTCCTAGAACTTGCTTTATTCATTTAAAATTACCTGTAAGATTGATCTGCATTAGTGTGTGAAGATTTATCTGCTGTAAATGTCTGAAGCTCTTTTCTCACTGATGTATAGGATTATTTTTTCATTTTCTTTTTAGAGAGAGAGAGACAGACAGACAGAGAAAGAGAGTCTTTTTTTAATTTATTTTTTCATCTGGTTTTTGTTTTTCCTCCACTTAATTGTGTATGTGGTGCTGGGGTTTGAACCTGGGTCCTCGTGCATGCCAGGCAAGCACACTACAGCTGAGCCACCTCCCTAACCCCATGTATAGGATTCTATATATAATGAATGTGCCAGATTATAATCCCCCATTCTTCTATTGATATACACTTAGCTTGTTTCCATCCTTCCACAATCACACACAATGCTGCTATAACTGTCTGTGTACATGACTTGTGTTGCATGTGTTTAAGTGTTTCTCTAATAGGGATTGGGGATTTAGCTCAGTGGCAGAGCACTTGCCTAGCATGTGCAAGGCCCCGAGTTTGGTCCTCAGCCATAAAAAAAAAGAGTTTCTCTAAGAAACATACCTGGAAGAGAATGACTGCATTACAGAGAATACAAATATTCAATTTTTATGGGACACTCTAGTAGGCAATTGAAGAAGTCATATCAGTTTACATTCCCACCAGTGTGTATGAGAGTTTCTATTGGTCCACATCTTTGTGGTCACTGCAAGTTGCCAGAACTCTAAATTTTGGCCAAACTAGTGAGTGTAAAATGATAATGCAATTATGGTTTTTTAGGTGTTTATCAAATTTCTATGCCTTCAAGTTTAGTGGCATTAAGTTATATTACTTTATGGGGCAGAAAGAGAAATACAGATGTGGGAATCCCTAGGGAAAGGGTTCTGAGTCAGCTCAAAGGTTGGTGTACACATGGAACAGAAGCAAAGCCAACATGGGTGGAGCATAACGAGCTAACCCCTGCCTGCTGACCTCCCGTAACTCACACGTTGCCTGAATTGACCTGAGCCATCTGCCAGTCCTGACCTCTTCCCACCATTCGTCACTTGCTGCACCATATGATATGATGCAATTCTATTTTAGTTTCATCCAAGCTGATTCAAACTGGGTCTTGTGCTATTTATCTTTTATCAGCTCACATTCACATTTGGACCAACTGCCAGGTTATTTCAAAATACCTTTCTAACCATTCCATCACCAGTCCACTGTCAATTCTGCTTTGATCATCAAACAATTTTAAAATTGCTTTTTGAAATGCATGAAGCTGTCTCATAGGCTTCTGAAAGATAGTTGAGAGTGAATTTTTGGGAATATATTTTAGGACTAAAAATCAGCTTCAATTTCTTTGACCTAGAACAGGGAGATACCCAGTGAAATATGATTATCTTTGTTCTTTGAGAGATTTAACTGCTGATTGAGTCTGATGTTCTAAGTTGGGTTTTGCTGATTGGATTACAATGTATGGACATTAAAAACAAAACTCAGGGCTGGAGCAGTGGCTCAGCAGTACAATGCTTGCTTGGCATGTGTGAGGACATGGGTTTGAACCCCAGCACCACATACACAACATAGTGTCAGAGCAATGAAAGCCATGTGAAAAACTAAATGAAATTTTCTCTTTCTCTCTCTTTCTCATTGTACCTCTCTCTCTTAAAAAATCATTTAGAACAATAAAAGGCCCAGAATAGCCAAAGCAATTTTAAGCCAAAAAAAAAATACAACAGAAAACCAACAACACAGAAGGCATTACAATACCTGACTTCAAATTAGACTACAGCACTATAGGAACACAAACTGCATGGTACTGGAATCAAAACAGACATATAGACTGATGTTACAGAATAGAAGACACAGAGACAAACTACAGTCATCTGATCCTTGATAAAGGTGCAAAAAACATATATTGGAACAAAGACAACCTTTTTAACAAATGACACTGGGACAACTAGTTATCCATATGTAGAAGAATAAAACTAGACTCTCATCTTTCACCCTGCACAAAAATCAACTGTAAATGTATCAAAGACCTCAGAATTAGATAAAAAACAATGCACCTTCTAGAAGAAAATGTAGGGTCAATACTCTAGCTTTTAGGCACAGGCAACGACTTTCTTAATAGGACTTCTAAAACTCGGGAAATAATGCCAAGAGTTAATAAATTGGACAGGATCAAATTAAAAAGCTTCTGCACAGCAAAGGAAACAAGTAGGAATGTGAAGAGAGCCTACAGAATGGAAGAAAATTTTTGCTAGCTACTTCTCTTTTTAAAGAGGGACAGTGAGAGGGAGAATCAGTTTTATTTAGTTATTCATGTGGCTTTCATTGCTCCAATACTTAGTTGTGTATGTGGTGCTGGGGTTTGAACCTGCATCTTCGTGCTTACCAGGCAAGCACTGTAACCACTGAGCCACCACTCCAGCCCCTGCTAGCTACTTTTCTGACAGAGGATTAATATCTAAAGAGCTTTAAAAACTTTACACCAAAAAATCAAATAATCCAATTAAAATTTGCAAATTAACTAAGAATCACAAATGTCCCACAAATATATGAAAAAAATATTCAACATCATTAGTGATCAGGGGAATGCAAATCAACACTACATTTAGATTTTATCTCAGACCAGTCAGAATGGCAGTCATCAAGAATATGAATAATAATAGACACTGGAGAGGATGTAGAGAAAAAGAAATACTTCTACACTGTTGGTGGGACTGTAAATTAGTACAACTGCTATGGAAATCAGTATGGAGGGTTCTCAAAAGACAAGGCATGGAACCAGCTATATCACTTCTCAGTATTCATCCTAAAGAATTAAAGTCATCTTACTACAGTGCTACATGCATAGTTATGTTTATGGCACCACAATTCACAATGGCCAAACTATAGAACCAGTCTAGGTGTCCATCAATGAATGAATGAGAAAGAAAATGTGATTTTATATATATATATATATATATATAGTAATTTTATTCAGCCATAAAGAGAAATGAAATTATGTCATTTGCAGAAAAATGGATGGAACTAGAGACCATCATGTTAAGTGAGATAATTCAAACTCAGAAGGTTAAGGGTCTTATGTTTTCTCTCATGCAGAAGCTAGAGAGATAAATGAAAAATAAATGTTGGAATGGATCTAGAGGAAAGCGACCAAGGGGTGGGTTGCAGAGAGGGGTTGATGCTGGGGAGTAATATTGGCCAAATTAAATTGTTATATTGTGTGCATGTATGCATATGTAACGACAAATCCCATCAATAATGAACCACTAAAAATATGGGAAAAGCGGTTGGAGTGGTGACTCAGCAGTTACAGTGCTTGCCTGGCATGTGCAAGGACCCAAGTTTGAACACCAGCACCATGTACACAACAAGTGTCGGAGCAACGAAAGCCACATGAAAAGCTAAATAAAATTCTCTCTCTCTCACTGTCCCTCTCTCTATTTAAAAAAGATGGAAAATAACAAAACCAAAAATAAGTATTTTAATAATCATAAAGTAAGTGAAGTTTGCCTTTGACCCTCTATGGTAACTGGAATCTGATGATGGCCCCCAGTGAACTACTGTTGCATGTACCCTTGTGTAATCCTTGCCCATATTGAATGTAGGCTGGCCTGTGACTAGTGCTCACTAATAGAATGCTGTCACAGGGATACTGTGTCATTTCTAGACCTTTTCTTTAAGAGGACTAGCAATTTCTGATTTCTGTCTCTCCAAATGTAGTCAGCTGTTCATATTCTTAGGTTCTGCAACCACAGATTCAACCAACTGCAGAACAAGTATTTGGGGAAAAATCACATCTTGATTGAAAAATGTACAGATGTTTTTGCGGTCATTATTCACTAAACAATGCAGTCTAACGACTATGTACATAGTATTTACATTGCATTAGGCATTATAAGTAATCTAGGAGTGACTTAATATATATGGGAGGATGTTCATAGTTATATGCAGACACCACCATTTTATATGAGGGACTTGAGCAGCTAAGGAGTTTGGTGTTAGTGGAATGCTGGACCCTTTGCAGATAATGAAACATGACTGTACTCCCTTTTGAGAACCCTGAGTCAACATGGAAAATGTGTAGCTACCCTTCTGTAGAGTCGCATGGAGAGGAAAGGTCTGTCTATAGATAGAGCAGTCCAGGTGTCCCAGTGTCCTTGTCAAGACTCCAGCTGCCTTCAGTACTATCATGTGACTGCAACTGCATGGGAGCCTCCATGTGAGACCAGCAGAGCTCTGCAGCTGAGCTCATAGACCTATAGAAGCAGGATAGATAATAGAAGGTGGCCTTAGAGTGGTTTTTTAATGCCGTGATAGACAACCAAAATAGAAATTGGTGTGTGAAAAGGAGTGCTGATATTACCAAACTCTAAAACATGTGGCAGCAGCCAAAAGGTGAAATGGTCTTGAAGAAACTGTTAGTAAAGGCTGGAAGGAAGGGTCCACTTTGGGGAGCTCTTAGCCACCATGTAAGAAGTCAGGTGGCTGAAACGGCCACCTGCAGTGGAGAGGTATTGAGCTACAAGGAGGAGAAAGGCCTAACCTTCCAAGCATCCCAATCAAGCCTGCAGATGACTCCAACTCAGTTGCTCTCTTGGTATTAACCGTGATCACCGCCGGTACTGCCCAGATCAGCCACGTTCACACACAGAACCGATGTTGCTGTTTCAAGCCATTAAGTTTTTGGTCATGTTTGTTTTTGCAAAATGGGCAAATAAACACCACTTTGGACCTCTGGCTTTCATTGTCCATCAACTCCTGTATACAAAATGACCTCAAGCTGCCCTGAGACCCACAGTTATAAAGGTCCACTCAGTCTGCCTTCGCTTAGGCAGTGCCACATGTAGTCATGAAGGCCTTGACTTAGTACTCAAATGGCTCTGAGGTTACATTCCTGCTCTTTTGTTTGTTAACTTGGTAAGTCATTAAAGCCTTTTTTGTACTAGGAATTGAACCCAAGATGCTCCACCACTGACCCGCACTCCCAGTCCTTTTTTAAAATCATCTTAAGACAGGGTCTCATTAAGTTGCCAAGGTAGGCTCAACCTTAACTCAAATTTGCAATACTCCCATCTCGGGTTATGGAGTCCCTGGGATTGCAGGTATGTGCCACCATGGTGGGTCATTTTTTGAGACTTTAAACTATTAATCTTTCAAATTGAGGGAAATGGTACTTGTCTCCTCCCAGGCTTGTCATGGGAATAAAATAATCATAAACACCTTCAATACTTCAAAGCTACAGACATAAATGTGCTTTATTTCTATCAGATAATTAGAAATCAGTCATAGTAGCTTCCTGAAGACTGCACATTAGTCAAACTATCTTGTCTCTGCATCCCAGTTTACATTTGCAAAAATGCTGCTTACCAGTATCCACCCCCAACCAGCTTGTTATTGTCTGAGGAGTCACCACTCACTTGGGTTCCTGTTATCCATCTGTCCTTCTCCCATGATCCTTGGCCTTTATCTTTGCCAGTGTCCCTCAGATACTACATGTCACATGGGCTCTTGCTTCATGGTTACCTCCAAGCCATTGCCCTGACATTCTTTTATACAACCTGGGTTCACTCATCCATCATTAACTGAGACAGTATTTTTTTAGATACTTATCACTCACTCCTCAAGAAACTCCCTGATTTGCAACATTGCTCTAAGACAAAGCAGAATCCCTAACTAGACTCAACAAGCCTCTTCTAGGGCTAGGGATGTGACTCAGTGCTAGAGAATGTGCTTACATGCATGAGGCTCTGGGTTCAATCCTCAGTACCAACCAACAAAACAGAACAAAAACTTCCTCTGGAGTTCAGTTTCCAAATAAGATAGAGTAATATGGGCTGCATTTACTCTCTTACATGAAGCATTGGAAAAAACCACAGACAAAAAATTTTTTAGGGAGGGGGAGGAAGAGAATCAATTTTGTTTACTTTGCACGAGGCTTTGGTTGCTGGGACACTTCGTTGTGTACGTGGTGCTGGGGTTCGAACCCATGTCCTTGCGCATGCCAGGCAAGGGTTGTAACTGCTGAGCCACCACTCTGGCCCCCAGACAAAATATTTTAAACAGTCTCAAGATGCAAGACATCAGGAAATAAAGGACAGTGATCCTGGGAGATGGGAAATAAATAAGGTGGAGGCTAATGTCTCAACTTGCCAGCCACACAGTTTCCAAGCCACATGAATGAATGGGGAACCCAGGTGAAGGCAGGCAGACTTTCTGTGGGTTTATTTTTTTGTTTATTTTTTAAGAGAGAGGGACAGTGAGAGAGACAGAGAAAGAGAGAAACAACTTTATTTAGTTTTTCACATGGCTGTAGTTGCTCCAACAGTTGTGTACGTGGTGCTGGGGTTTGAACCCAGGTCCTCGTGCTTGCCAGGCAAGCGCCAAAACCGCTGAGCCGCCACTCCAGCCCCTCTGTGGGTTTATAATATACAGAGAATGGTATGAGGCACATCCTCAAGGAAAATGTAAAAGAAAACTTTCCATATAAAAGTAGAGTCAGATATGCTCATCCAGGAAGCTTACAGGACACCCAACAGGCCTAATCAAATGAGAAACTCACCAAGACACATCATATTCAAAGTGTACAACAGGGATATCAAGGAAATATCAAAAGCAACAAAGGAGAAATCCCAAATCACATTCAGAGGCAAACCAATAAAAACTACCTGTGACTTTTCAACCCAGACTCTGGAGGCAAGAAGGTCATGGAAAGAAATCTTTCAACATAGAATGACCAAAACATGCAGCCAAGAATACTATACACGGTAAAACTCAGCTTGAAATTTGCTGGAGAAATAACTTTTCATGATAAGATCAAACTGGCAGCATTTGTGAACAGAAAACCAGCCTTACAAAGAATACTCAAAGATATGCTCCAGGTAGAAGAACAAGTAATCAATACCCAAAATCCACAGAGGACATTTATTAAAGGTAAATCCTATCAATACCCAACCAAGACAGCACAGAACTTACTAATAATACACAATCATCATGAACCACATACACACTTCTATTATAACAATGAATGTGAATGGTCTAAATGCACCACTCAAAAGACACAGACTAGCAGACTGGATCAAAAAATAAAATCCAGGGGGCTGGAGCAGTGGCTCTGCAGTTACGGCATTTGCCCGGCCTGTGCAATTACATGGATTAAAACCCCAGCACTCATGTACACAGCTAAGCATCAGAGCAACAAAGGCCATGTGAAAAATCTCAATAAAAATCTGATTCTCTCTATCTTTCTCTCTCTCTTACTGTCCTCTCTTTTTTAAAAAAAAATTCAACAATATGCTGCTTTCAAGAGATCTACTTAATAGTCAATGACATCCACAGACTAAGGGTGAAAGGATGAAAAAAATCTACCATGTGTATGGCCCAAGAAAGCAAGCTGGTGTCACAATACTTATATAGGACAAAGTAGATTTCAAACATAAACTAATCAGAAGAGATAAAGAAGGCCACTACCTATAGTACTAAAGGTAAACCTACAACAGGAAGATATAACCATAGTAAATATATACTCTCCAACTAATAGTGCTCCCAACTATGTGAATAAATTACTTCATGACATAAAACCTCATACTGTATTGTGAACCTCAATAAAATAATACTGGGTGACTTCAACACTCCTCTGTCACCAGTAGACAGAGCATCAAAACAAAAAAATCAATAAAGAAATCCCCAGCCTAAACAACTCAATAAATCAAATGAACTTAACAGACATATATAGAATATTCCATCCCAAATCAGCGGAATACACCTTCTTCTCAGAAGCACATGAATCCTTCTCCAAAAAAGACCATATTGTGTTTCATAAGGGAAAATCTCAGCAATTATATAGAAGTAGGCATTATTTCATGAATCCTATCAGACCACAATGCCATGACCCTGTCAATCATCAGCAAAAATCATAACAGAAAACACACATTCATGGAGACTGAATAATACCCTATTGAATGAAGAATGGATCCAAGAAGACAAGAGAGCAGAAATCAAAAAATTCTTGGAAGAGAATGAGAATGAAGACACAACACATCAAAACCTCTGGGACAGCATGAAAGCATTATTTTTTTTTTTAAAAAAAGAGAGGGAGAGTGAGAGAGAAAGAGAGAAACAACTTTATTTAGTTTTTCATCTGGTTTTCGTTGCTCCAACATTTAGTTGTGTATGTAGTGCTGGGGTTTGAACCCGGGTCCTTGCACATGCCAGGCAAGTGCTGTAACCATGGAGCTACCGCTCCAGCTCCATGAAAGCATTCTTAAGGAGAAAATTTATATCACTGAAAGCCCACATTAAAAATCAAGAGAGATTCCAGATAAATAAGCTCATGCTCCACCTCAAATCTCTACAAAAGGAAGAACAATCTAATCCCAAAGCCAGCAGAAGACAGGAAATAATCACGATTAGAACTGAAATCAATGAAATTGAAAACAAAATAATAATCAAAAGAATTGATGAAATGAAGAGCTGATTCTTTGAAAAAATAAAATTAATAGACTCCTAGCCAATCTCAGTAAAAGAAGGAGAGAAATGAAGCAAATCAATAGCATCACCAATGAAAAGGGAGTGATCACCACTTAGGCCATGGAAATCCAATGAATTATAAGATCATATTTCAAAATACTATACTCCTGTAAATTAGACAATGTGGAAGACACGGACAAATTTCTAGACATCAGGATCTGATGGTTCCCCGCTGAGTTTTACCACACTTTTGAGGAGGAGCTAACACCTCTCCTCATAAAACTACTCCAAGAATTTGAAAAGGAGGGAACTCTTCCAAACATGTTTTATGAAGCCACCATAACTGTGATACCAAAACGCAATAAGGACCCATCAAAAAAAGAAAACTAAAAATCAATATCATCAATGAACCTAGATGCAAAAATCCTTAATAAAGTTCTAGCAAACTGTATTAAAAAAATCAAAGAAGATAATTCATCATGATCAAGTGGGCTTCATTCCAGGTATGCAGGGCTGGTTCAACATACGCAAATCAATTAATGTAATCCATCACTTAAACAAAATCAAGGACAAAAACCATATGATCATATCAATGGGTGAAGAAAAGGCTTTTGATAAAATCCAGCACCCTTTTATGCTCAAAATTATAGAGAATATAGTGATCAAAGGAACATTTCTGAACTACGTAAAGGCTATATATGCTAAACCCTCAGCTAGTATAATACTAAAGGGAGAAAAGCTAAAAGCATTTCCACTAAACTCAGGAACAAGACAAGGCTGTCCACTCTCACCACTCTTATTCAATGTAGTTCTTGAGACCCTAGCCGGAGCAATCAGGCAAGAGAAGGAAATCAAAGGGATAATAATTGGAATAGAGGAAGTCAAACTCTCTCTTTTTGCTGATGATATGATCCTTTATTTGGAAGCTGCAAAAACTTCCACCAGAAAACTGCTTGAACTTATAAACAGATTTAGCAAAGTGGCAGGCTACAAGATCAACACCCATAAAATCAATATAATTCCTATACACTAACAATAATAGGGTAGAAGAAGAAATCATGAAATCAGTCCCATTCACAATATCTTCAAAAAGAATAAAATACCTGGGAATTGTTCTAACAAGAAAAGTCAAAGACCTCTACAACAAAAGTTATTGGACACTGAAGAATGAAATCCAAGATGATTTAAGAAGATGGAAAGATGTTCCATGCTCTTGGTTAGGCAGACTTAATAAAATAAAAATGGTCATTCTGCCAAAAGCTCTTTATAGATTCAATGCAATCCCCATTAAGATACCAATGTCATTCTTTACAGATATAGAAAATACAATTCTCAAATCCATTTGGAACAATAAGAAACCCAGAATAGCCAAAACATTACTAAGCAAGAAAGATGAAGCAGGTGGCTTTGCTATACCAGATCTAAAAATGTATTATAGAGCTGTAGTAACAAAAACAGCATGGTACTGGTATCAAAATAGGAATGAAGACCAATGGGATAGAATAGAAGACCCTGAAACAAATCCACAAATCTTTAAACATCTGATCCTTGACAAAGGGGAACAAAATATAACATGGAGGAGAGACAGCCTATTCAACAAATGGTGCTGTACAAACTGGACAGCTACCTGCAGAAAGTTGAAATTAGACCCATATTTCTCACCTTGCACAAAAATCAAATCAAACTGGATCAAGGAACTAGGATTAAACCAGCTATCATGCAACTTCTGGAATAAAAGTTAGGACCAACACTCCAGCATTTGGGTGTAGGCAAAGACTTTCTCAACATGTCTCCTAAAGTAAAAGAAGTAAAGTTACATATCAGTGAGTGGGATGTCATAAAGCTAAAAAGTGTTTTGCACAACTAAGGAATTGATCAAAATTTTCAAGAGACTTCCTACAGAACGGGAGAGAATCATGGCCTGTGATTCTTCTGACAAGGTACTAATATTCAGAATTTACAAAGTCCTCAAAAATCTCTATCTCAAAAATGTAAACAACCAAATCAATAAATGGGCCAAAGAGCTACATGTAAACTTCTCAACAGAGGACAGCAAGCCAATGAATACGTGAGAAAGTGTTCTAGATCACTAGTAATCAGAGAAATGCAAATCAAAACCACATTAAGATTTCACCTCACTCCAGTCAGATTAGCAAAAATAAAGAATATAAACAATAATAGATGCTGGAGTGGTTGCAGAGAGATAGGAACACTAGCACACTGTTGGTAGAATTGCAGACTGGTACAGCCCCTCTGGAAAGCAGTGTGGAGACTCCTCAAAAAATCTGGGATGAAAAACTGTGAAACATTTATACCATGGAATTTTACATAGCAATTAGAAACAATGATATTGCAGCCTTTGAAGGTAAATGGATGGC
>PVKS010051148.1:0-11260 GCA_004027875.1 Aplodontia rufa | reverse complement strand
AGTATCAGCTGCCATTTCAGGATTCCAACCTCAGCAGCTCGCTCCTGCCCCACAGGGGTCTCTGTTCATTGCTACCTGTGGGCTCTAGGCCAAGTGCTCCTATGAAAAAACTCGTTCCTGCCTCGGCAAACTCAAGCAAAGGGTGTCACCTGTGGGTGGCCTGTTACCCACAGAAAGGTCACGGCTCTAGGGATCCAAAGCATCATTTTGTCCAAAGCCAAAGCACTCTTAGACCATCTCTGGGAGTGACACAGTGTCCTCCTTGTGCTCTCGCTACTGAGCCAACTCTAACACTGCCACCTGCTCAACAGGTGTCCTTGTCCGTGGACCAACGGCCCCACTGAGGCCCTGGAGCCACCCTCACGCCCTGCACCAGAGCACACAGCCCAGGCTTTGGAAACAGTCCATGAATGCGCTCTTGTCTACCTCCACTCCGAAGAGCCGTCGCACACCTCCTCACCTGAGCTGGTCCACCCAAGTCTCAAGTAACCTCAAGCCCAAGGTAAGCACCTCCCTAGGCCTTCTTCTGCCGCAAATCCCTGCCTTCTCTAAACTCCTGACACACACGTGAGACCACAGGCCCACTCTGACCTCCAGTCTTTCCTCTCCAACTAGACTCAAGTTCCCTCAGGAATTGTGTGTTCCAGTAGTGTTCAGAACACAGAAGAACTCAAAAAGCATGTTAATTCTACTTATGTGGAAATTGGGGTCAAATGAGATTCTAATTTTTCCAAGGAAACAGGGCTAAATAATAAATACACATTTATAGACACCATTTATCGAGCCAGCCTGCCAAGTTCTCTTTTAGACCAGAACAAGAACAGATTCTGAGTTCTCCGGCTTTTGAGCAAATGATCACGTTTTACTTAAGTCGACCATATTATTGTATGATCCTGTTTTATTTTTTGAGTATCCACTTTGTGCCAAGAGCTGTATAGCAGCTATTTCATTTTATCCTCCTAAACCATCCCTGGGTAAGACTCAGGTACTGGCCCAGGCGCCCCTGCGTAGAAGTCTGCCTGACCTCTAATCTTTTATTTTTCACCACTCTGCCCACCTCCAAGGTACCAAGTCCACCCTTGCCTCAGTTTTTTCACTAATGAAAGTGCATGAGACGCATTTGCCCAGTTCACATTATACACCTAGCTCACACCTGGGTCCACGGCATAAAGCCCAAGGGGAGAGTTTGCCAGTTTCCACGAAACTGTTTCTGGAGATGTCCTAGTTGGAATGCTCGAGCATTTGTAAAAACTGTGTCCTTGGTCTCCTGATTGCTAGACCACCAAGGACTATCCTTGCCCTTGTTCAGTTCCCCAACCCACACTTGACACCACAGACTTGATGATTGTACTACAGTTGGGGGGTTATTTGGAGTCTTTGTTTAAATGAACTGATACCAGCCACTCTCAATTTCAGCTTTGTCTTCCCCTCTGGTGAAGTCGCCGCACCTGTTTAACTATGTATGCTGGAGATGAGAATTGTTTAACTGCGTGTGCTGGAGGTGGGAATTGTTTAACTGTGTGTGGTGGAGGTGGGAATTTCTTCCACCCACTGATACTTTAACAAGTGGCACAATAATTACCACTGGGGCAGGCGAATTTATTATCGAATGCATCTCTTCTGCACACGCACACACTTCGTTAATGCAAGTGGTAATTATTTACTTATTTATCATCAATAGTGCCTCCAAGTCGGTGGGACCTTAATTACTTCCTAATTATGCAGACCCCTATTTCTTCATAAAGACTGACTTGGAGGCAGGAGTTCAATAGCTCAGGCATTTTACAAGGAGCATTGATTTCTCCTCCTCTGCATCGACTGATGACCATTCTCCCTCTTGTATTTCCTGTTCTATGATCAAGTTGTAAATGAGCTCATGCATTCCTCCAGACTCCTTCAGCGAACCTTGCCTTCCTCTTCTGGCTGGGAGAGCTCTAAGGAGATCCTCCTGTTCAAACCTTCCATCTCAGCCAACGTTCTGCCTTCCGTAGACTTCACTGCTGTGTACCCTGTGCATACTGGGCCCTGATCATTCTAGCACATGAACTCACTCGTGCCAGCGATCGCTTTTAAAGTTATCCCTTTTTCTCTTTGTAGTTTTAATATACCTGAAAGCTGTAGGAGCTCTATCATATATTTCAGCAGAAAAGTAAAACAGATTCGTCAATGAATAGCATATGTATTTACCTCCAGCAGCCTGAGGCAAACAGAAACAACCAGAATAGCTCTATAAATAGCAGTTTAATCTTTTCGAAATTTCCACAAGCACAGCCATTCTGCCCACGGTAAGATTCTCCTGGGTGATTGACTCCATCCCTAGCTCAGGACCCTTATCTATCCTCCTTTCTCACTGCGGACTCCAGCACGTGGGGCAGAATGGGAAGTAATCTCTGCCTGGCGGAATGGAAAGGAAAATAACCTTCCACCTAAATTGCCAGGAATATTTCTTTATCAACATCTTCAGCACAGGTGGTGGTATTTCACTGTACTCCTTTCTGAAAGTGATCTTTATCCTGCCTAAGTCTCTTAAAACAATAAACACACAAGAAGACGGTAGTCTCGCTACACCGAGCCCACGGTGGGAGAAAGACGAAGTCCAGTTTGTACTGGTTTCCCATCGCTGCTGTAACAGATTACCAAACCCGGAGAGTTAAAACCACACCAGCTCACTGCCACATAACAGGTAAGGTAAGACACGGGAGGTAAGACACGGACGTCTCTGCGGGGCAGAGACACAGAGTCCTGGGATGAATTTGGGTATGTCATTAAAAAGCTGTTCTCCATGCTTTCATGATGACGCCATGGCACTTTCTAATGTCATGGACATCTGAAAAGAACCAATGGAAAAAATTTAAGAATAAAAAGTAAATAAAACCCAAGCACTCAGAACTTGCCTTTTCTGATGAATGCTGTCCCCTGGGACACAACGCTCCCCCGTGCTGACGCTGCCTACAGGGTGACCTTTTTTGTTGCTGTCTACAAGCTCAATGAAACAGTCTTTGAATAGTCACCATTTTAACCATTTTTTGTGCATTCGAAGATGCATTTGCACTTGAAAACAGTAAGGAGTCCTGTCAGGGAGATGAATAATTACCGTTGAAACATTAGGCCTTACATTAATGATCACCTGTAGCTTAAACACATTCCATACAAAATTCAAAAGGAAGTCATGAAAGAAATGTATTGACCACCAGAGTCAAACAAGAATTTCACTTTGAGTCAATGCGGTGAAACCAATTGATGGTTAGGTCAATTTTCCAGCATGCTGACTTTTCTTAATAATCGTGTTATAATAATAAACAGATAATGAGCCCTCGCTAAGTGCCCTGGTATTCTAGGAACTTTACTCTGTCTTCGCCTGGGGAGGTGGCTCTGTTGTTAACTGCATCCTACACCTTCCTGGGAGAGCCAGAGTGGAAGTCCCTCTGTCAAGGCTACCATCTGGGAAATGGGGGGGCCACCCCAATCTGTTCCCCACCCTGCCACCAGCCCACACTGTCCCTCTCTTATCTCTACAACTAACTCTTCACCCACGTCCCTCATTTATTTTGGTAGCAAAACAGTTTGATATAAAACAGGAAAAAATAGTTAAGTACAATACTAAAAATACTAAAAAACCAAAAGAGTCAAATAACATATTTATTTGGTTTGTGCACTTGGTATTTAATTTAAAAATAGCATTATAACCAGAAAATTAAGCAGGCATGAGACACGATCAAGAGATGACTTCAAGTGGAAATCCTTCACACACTCATCTAAAAAAATCTAGTGCCTTCTGGGAAATGAGATCCACCAAATGGTGCTGTGTCAGGTACAAATACACCACAATAAATGTCACATACTGTGTAATTAGGAAGCTCTCATTAGCATAACAGTGCCAACAGAATAGAGTAGAAGACCGGATGGGGAGAGCAGGGCCTGAGAGGGGAGGAGCCAGGAGAGGAGACTGATCAGATGGCAAGTGCTTGGGCAATATGCCGCAGTGAATCCCACTGCTGTACATAATTATAATGCACCCATAAAAACTAATTAATGCACTTACAGCCTACTGTCTCGAGTGCTCTTCCCAGCCTTCCTGGGTGCAGACACTAGCATTTGGGATCTTCCAGCGTTACACTGCCATGGAAAATCATCTGTAGCTGTGATCTTTATTGACAGATGGGGTTGCAGATTGGGGGCTTTCAGTCCAGGAAGTGGGTCAGAAAGACGCACGTACCCACGGTGTGGTGCCTCTGGGTCTGTGAGGAGGGTGAGAGGCCGTGCCAGCCTGGCAGGCAGGTGAACTGCTGGGGCTCTCTCCTGGGCAGCAGCGTCAGGAAGCAGTTGAGAGCAGCCGTGAAGGCCCGGAGGGTAGGGCTCTCAGTGCATAGCACTACGGAAGGAGACTTGCTGAAGTCTATAAATCAACGTTAGCTGTACAAGTTCAGCTGTCACCCTGGCCCTGAAGATGACAGTTAAGGAAGCTTGCACCCTCCCCGTGACCTGCAGGAAGTGCCTCTCTTCCAGGTGCCTGCAGATGGGGTCTGTTATCCTGGACATCGCTGGCTCTGTGTTCCCACCTCCACCCACCCCAGTTCAGTTCTTCCTCCAGTCTGCCTGTTGGAACCACACTCTAGCTTTCCAATCCCAGGGACACTGCCCGGAGCCAGGTCTGAGCCTCAGATGAGCAGCTCTTCCTCAGGCGCCATGGCCTCCCAGCCCCACCTAGAAACTGCTGCTGGAGTGGCCTCCACACATGTTCGCTTTATAATATCATTCTCCCTGTTTCCAGAAAGATATGTTTAGAGTAAGCAAACGTGCAGCTAGTCATTTATCTAATCAACCTCATCCTTTCTGCTCCTCCACACAAATCTACCTCTGGCAAACAAATCTATTTCCCAACTCCAACCAGCATGACTTATTTAGTCTTGAAAGCATATTTGTTTTTGCTTGCACGTCCGTTCCAGTGCCTGAAACACTCCCTCCCCTTTCCTCATCCACAAATATTCATTGGCACTTAAAAATGAGGCCCAACTTCCTCCTCCAGGGCATGCTCTCCCTGATTCATGCCACCTGCCTGGGACAGCTGCCCTCAGCCCCTTCCCTGGTCAGCCATGAGCGTGAATCTGGCCCAACGCTGGCGTGGGTTGAGCACTTGCTCTATACTGAGCCTTGCAAAAGGATTAGTCCTTAAATCCTCATGGAATCGTTCAACCTGTCTACCATCGTCCCCACTGAGCAGGTAAGAGAGCCAGTATTCGCGGAGTCTGAGTGCCCAACCTGGGACAAGCTGGGACAGCAGAGGAGGCCACGAGCCTGGCCTGTCCGAGCTGTCACTGATCCATGAAACCTGTGAGATTTTGTGGTTTGGTAGCAAAGGCGTTTTTGCTTGTCTGGTCTGTTACTCCATTCAGACCATGAGCTGCTAAGGGAAAGAGGGGATCCCTCCTGCCATACGTGTTTATAGTCCTCATCTCTTTTCCTTTGGGTATGTGATCTGAAAAGGTGGGGAAGCCCCTAAAGTGAAATGATGTAATGGCACTTATTCTTTTCATAAGGGCCCCTTGGCTGGCTCCACAGCCCTTCAGCCAGCTCCTCTGCTAACTGATTTCAAGGGTCGCCAGTTATACTTAGGAGTGATAGACTGATACCCAAAATTTCCCCAAGTGGGATGCCTGGACCACTGAACCCCTCAGCCGCAGAACTGTCGGGTTCTGGAAAACCAGACTCTTTCCAGGAACACTTTCAGCCCTTTCCCTTATTCTAGAAGAATAAAATAACAAAAAATGCAGGATTTCTAAGAAATAAAGTTTCTTTAGGAAAAAACCGAAGCAAGCATATATTTCTAAACCAGAATACATGAAAATCGGAATTTTTTTTTTTGCCAAAGCCCCAGGAGAAACTAATTCATCTTTCTTCCCCAGAGAAAATTAAAAGCACATTGCAGCTGCTGGATGGTACATGCGCGTAGGCCTGAGCGCCATTACAGGGAGAGTCAAATATCCCATTGCTCGGGACTGTTAGCAAGCACTCAGATGCGGAGCAATCAAAGGAACAAAGCCGTATGCCCTCCTCAGATTGTAGGAGGATAGCTGGGAAAGGGCTGGAGTAGGCAGGTGATGCAGGATTTATTCTGTGACCCCTCCCCAGTGCCCAAACCCACCCCCGACGAAGCAAGTTTGAAACCCTCAGCATAAAACTGTAACTCGACAGATGCTGACCCACACCCTCTGTGTTCCTCTTGGCTAAGAAGACGCCTACACTCAGCTTTCAACCCCGGCTGACAGACCCCGGCCTGGGGGCTGACCCTGTGGGTTTGTGAGGCTCCTCCCCACTTTGCAGCTCGTCTCCTCAAGAAATGCAGAATGATTTCTATGGTACTGATCTTTTCTAAAGAGCATGAAGAACTAAACCCACTAGAAGGGAAAATAATTATATAATACATTCTTGGGCATCCTGCAAACAATTTTCAAAATATATGTTTCTTCAAGCTATCATGGTTTCTCAGCTCTCTTCTATAAGCAGATACTGAGGGATTGGTATATTTGGAAGTGCATTTTTATACGAACAAAAACTGGGTGTAATGAAATAAGCTGAAATCATTTCATAGAAATCAGACATTTATTTTAGATTAATTCATAGATTCTGGCTTATTCACTTAAAACTGTGAAAGTGGTTTTGCTAATAGACCCTCTGACTCATGTAATTAGTTAAAGACTTTGTGCTGGTTTCTTGTGCCTGGAGGTTTTTGCATACTTCATTATGAAAACAGTTTAAAGATAAAGACCAAACCTTGATATGTTGATAAAAACCACTTAACCAGATAGAATAGTCAATGAGGCTTTGTGATTGCATTAAACTCCTATCAAAAGAGAATTTCATTAATTCTCAAAATGCTCATACCTTGAAAGATCCCTAACGTCATGTAAATGTGATGAGGATGATCCAGTTCATTTCATGACAATTCCTGCAGGAGGCAAAGAGCAGGCAAGAGAAGGAGGGAGCCGACTGAACCCATAGACCTTCGGTCACACAGAATGAGGATGGGGAGAGGGCAGGACAGGAGAGGAAGGAAGGAACTTCTAGAGCACATCCCATCTGCCAGGCTCTGTGGACCTCAGGGACCTGTCTCCTGTCCTCTGTGCACCCCAACTGCTGCTGCATCAAGCTTCCAGGGCCCCCTGCATGGGTTCCAGGGTTCTCCCCACCGCCCATGTGAGGAAGTCAAAGGGTAACCAACTCACAGTCACCGCTCCTGTATTTTGTTGTTCTTTTTTTTTTTAAGAGAGAAGGATAGTGAGAGAGAGAGAAAGAGAGAATGAATTTTATTTAGTTTTTCATGTGGGCTTTCGTTGCTCTGTCACTTCTTTGTGTTGGTGGTACTGGGGTTCGAACCCACGCCCTCATGCATGCCAGGCAAGTGTGGTAACCACTGAGCCACTGCTCCAGCCTCTGCTTCTGTTGATTCTGATCTTTGAACAAGTACTTTGCTTGTGACTACCTGGCAAGGTCTATGGAACAGCCACGTGACTACCTGGCAAGGTCTGTGGAACAGCCACGTGACTACCTGGCAAGGTCTATGGAATAGCCACGTGACTACCTGGCAAAACATAATACTGAGGGCAAGGGAATCTGTAGCAAGAAACCAAGTGCACCATTCGCATGACTTACCAAGGACACAAAACACACACACGGGCGGTGCTGCCCCATGGGGGCATGTGGCCAGTGCATATTCGAAATATAGCCAGTGTGACCCTGAAACTAAATTTTTATTTTTATTCATTTAAATTTTAATGCTCAAGCCATGTAAAGTCTATCTTTGCGTTAATGACAGTGTCAACATTTTGGTCTTCTGTCATCTGCCATGGTTTTCTTGCACTCCTGAACATGAGGACTTTTTAGCCTTTAAATAAGGCTACTGAAAGTTCTAAGTTGCACACTTGACTTACATAGTCTTTCCGTTAGACCGCTTTGCTATCTATTGTTCTTAGAGTAGTACAAACGTGTTTAAAGCACTTTTCAACATAGAGGAAAGGAGCCAGGCTGAATTCATGACATTACTTGCTTTGTGCCAAGAAAGACCTGGGTTGGAACCCCCGCACCACATACGCAACTAAGTGTCAGAGAAACAAAAAACAGATGAAAAAAATAATAAATAAAATTGATTCTCTCTTTCTCTCTCTCACTCCCTCTCTTTAAAAAAAGAAAGAAAAGAGGCTGGAGCGGTGGCTCAGCGGTTTCGGCGCTTGCCTGGCAAGCACGAGGACCTGGGTTCAAACCCCAGCACCACGTACACAACTAAGTGTTAGAGCAACTAAGGCCATGTGAAAAACTAAATAAAGTTGTTTCTCTCTTTCTCTGTCTCTCTCACTGTCCCTCTCTCTTTAAAAAAAAAAGAAAGAAAGAAAGAAAAAAAGGAAGAACAGAAATGGAAATTGGAAAAAAGCCAACTCTGTTTTCTATGTGTTTGTTTCCTTTATTCAAAACTACAAAACAGAAGGTATAGTGAAGCAAGGCTGCAGAATCTGAGGAATGGGAATATGTGGGTTCATGTACCTTTGTGTGTGTTTGATGATTTTATAACAAAGCAATGTAATGATTAAGAAAATCTGCCATGCATACCTGCCACCTCCGAGATGTTGAATAGCTCACGTACAGGCATTTATTTATTTATTTATTTACATTTTAAAGAGAATCAGTTTTACTTAGTTTTTATGTGGCTTTCTTTGCCCCAAGACTTCATTCTGTTTCTACCACCCAGATTCTAACGAGGTAAGCAGAACCTCGCTAAGGCATGCTCGGTAAGCCCTTTGGGCCTCCTCCGTGAAATGCCCACTCAAGTGACCACCTTTCTGGCGTGACTTTTGAGTTGCCTCTTCTGCTCCATTGATCTATCTGCTCTTACAACAATACTGTAGCTCCCTCCTTACTACGACTTTGTGGTAAGCTTCCATGTGGGCAGTCTCTCCTCTGTACATGTCCCATTTGTGAGGTAAGAAGGTGAGCATTTACACTCACGGAACTTCACTCCTCCATTAAACAGCTGGGTTCAGTAATCGTGTCATAAACAGAAGGCTAAGCTTTATCAAAGACTTTTCTTCATGAAAATCATATGATTTTCCTCTGCTAAGCTGCTTTTGTTTTAAAGAGAGAGAGAGAGAAAGAATCAATTTTATTTAGTTTTTCATGTGGCTTTCATTGCTCTGACACTTCATTGCGTCTGTGGTGCTGGGGTTCGAACCGGTGTCCTCGCATGCCAGGCAAGCACCATAACTGCTGAGCCACTGCTCCAAGCCTTTTAGGCTGTTTTTGATGAACTTTAAAGACTTTTTTTTAAGTGTAGTCTCCTTTGCACCTCAGGAATAAATCCTACTTGATTTTGCTGTACTATTTATAATACATCATTGGATTTTGTTCACTAATATTTTATTTAGGAAGAGATAAACTTTGTTCTAGGATAGAGGACCTTACATGTTAAGATGTCATTCTCCTTAAGTTGACCTATAGCTACAATGCAATCCCAATAAAGACTCCAGGAGTGATTTGTTTATTTTGAAATGGACAGTCTGGGTCTAAAATCTGTGTGTAAATGCAAATGACCTAAAATAGCCTGGAGAAATTAGAAGAATTCTACGTTCTTAAAGAAGCTCGAGAATAAGAATGATTATTGTGTGTTGAGACCTCATAATTACTATTGGGACTGGGGACAGAGTTCAGTGTAGGGCATGCTCTTAGCACATACAAGGCCCTGGGTTCAATCCCCAACACCACTCACGCATGCACACACACACATGCACACACAAATAATTTATTATAAAGGTACATTTATGAAGAAGATGGGACTTTGATGCAAGGTTAATCAAATTTACCAAGAAAACAAGAGAAAGGATCCAGATTAGCCCCACACATACATACAGCCATTTGATTTATTTAAAAAACAAAAGCATCACAGAAATTCTGTAAAAATAGTCCTTTTAGCAGATGGTGCTGGGTTACTTGGATATCCATTTGGAAAAAAAAACCTTGACCTATATCTTACACATGCAAAAAATTAAGATGGATTATAGGAGTGACATTAGTAAGATGGCAGAATAGGAATTTCCGATTCTTACAGAAACATCAATCAAAGCAACCATTCATGCATGCAAATAGCTTCACAAAAGCTGAAGGATTCAGGTGAGAGGTTATAATCCCTATGTGCAATACAGAAATAAGAAAATATGTGTTGAAAAGGGTAGAAAGAGAAAAGTTACATTACCTACATCACCCTCCCTAGCACCCTCCCTGACACTCATGAATCCAAGAGCCTGGGCTCACCCCTACAGATTCAGAATTCAAACCTGCCCCCATAGACCCAGGACCCAGTCCACTAGTGGATGCTAGTGGCAGGCCAACCCCACGACCCAGAATCCCAGCATACCCTCAAGACCTGGGCTCCAGGCTCACCCTGATCTTCTCAGGCTCCAGGTATGCCCCTTTTGATCCATTAACTGACTCCTGTGGACCCATCCTCTTAGCCCATGTGCCCATGACCAGGCACTAGACAGACTGGCCCACTACAAATCTCCAGCAGCAGGGGATGGAGTGGTGGCTCATCGGTGGAGCACTTGGCTGGCATTCACGAGGACCTGGGTTCAATCCCCAGCACCATATACACAATTAAGTGGAGGAAAAACAAAAACCAGATGAAAAAATAAAATTAACACTCTCTCTAAAAAAAAAAGGAAGAAAGAAAGAATGAATGAAGGAAAGAAAGAGAAAAAAGAAAAAACCTTCCAGCAAACCCACTGTGGAACCTACCACAATCTCTGATGGGACTAGCCAGTGAAAGTCTTCCCCTGCTGAAACCAGTCTTTACGGTAGAGGAGCCGTCTGCTTTTCAGATGCGTAGACCCACTGCAAGGCCATAAGAATCATGAAAATCAGAAACATCATGACATCAAGGGAGTGAAATTTAATTACCAGACACCCTAAAGAAATGGAGAACTACCAGTGATCTCAAAGTAAATTCAGTGAGCTACAGGAAAACACTGTCAGCTAAACAATACCAGGCAAATAATGCCTTCACAAAATGAGCAGGTCAATGAAGAGAATTCATTAAAAAGAACCATTCATGGCCTGGAGTGGAGGCTCAGTTGTTGGAGCACTTACCTGGCATGCACAAGGACTTGAGTTCAAACCCCAGCACCACATACACAACTAAATGTTGGAGAAGTAAAGGCCAGATTAGGGGGGGAAATGCAGAAATTCTAGAGCTAAAGAACATGATGACTGAAGTAAA
>PVKS010051147.1:0-11262 GCA_004027875.1 Aplodontia rufa | reverse complement strand
TAAGAATGCCTTCATACTGTCTCAGAGGTTTCAGGATGTTGTTTACTCATTCTCGTTAAATTCCAAGAAGTTTCTAATTTCTGCTCCCATTTCCTCTTTTACCCATCCTTTGTTTAAGAGGCAGTTATTCAATTTCCAAGTATTGAGTAGTTTCTGTTGTTTCTCTTGTTGTTGATTGCTAAGATCACAGCATTATGATCTCACAGAATACATGGGATTATATCCACTTTTTTATATTTGTTAAGATTATCCCGGTGAACTAAGATGTGATCTATTTTAGGGAAGGATCCATGAGCTGCTGAGAAGAAGTAAATTCAGCTATCTTAGGATGGAATATTCTGTAGACGTCTGTTAAGCCCCATTGATTAATAGAGTTGTTCAGATTGGAGATGTCTTTATTGATTTTTTGTGTTGATGATCTGTCTAGAGTTGATAGTGGTGTGTTGAAATCCCCAGAACTATTCTGTTGAGATCAATGAAGGGATTGATGTCCTTAAGTGTTTTTTCCATATATTTGGGGGGGTTGTAATTGGGGGCATGTTAACATTCTATCTTCTTGATGGACTGACCCTTTTAATATGATATAGTGTTCCTCTTTGTCCTTTCTGACTAGTTTTAGTTGGAAATTGATTTTATAAGAAATAATCACCACACCACCTTGCTTTTTTGGGCCACAGGCCTGGTAGACATTTTGCCAACCTTTCACTTTCAGCCTGTGTCTATTTTTGAGTGTCAAATGTGTCTCTTGCAGGCAACATATTGCTGGATTTTGGTTCCTGATCCAGTGGGTCAGTCTGTTTCTTTTATTAGGGGCATTGAGACCATTCACATTCAAAGTTAGAATAGATATGGGAGGCTGAGTCTCTGACTTTATATCAATTACAGAATTTTGAGTCATCATAGAAGTCATCTTGTGTAAAATATGATTATTGACTTACCCTTCTTTAAGGCATTAGGATATCGTTGGCATTTCTTCTGAATGGTGAACATCTTTGACAATAGTTTGTAGAGTAGGATTTGTGTTCATGTATCTTGTTAGCTTGAGTTTATCGTTGAAGTATTTGATTTCCCCATCACATTTGAAGCTGAGTTTTTCAGGATATATTATCTTTGGGTGGAAGTTGTTATTTTTTAACACTTGAAAGTTATTGTTCCAAGCTCTTCTGGCGTTCATTGTTTGCTCTGAATAATCCATAGTGATCCGAATTGGTTTGCCTCTGAATGTGATTCGGTGCTTTTCTCTAGCAGCTTTTAGAATTCTCTATTTAATTTCTCTGTTATTCAATTTGTATTTGGTATGTCTTGGTGAGTTTCTTAATTGATTAGATCTATTTGGTGTTCTGTAAGAATCTTGGATGTGGTATTCCGGATCCATAGCAAAATGAGGTCAGTTCTCACTTATGATTTCGCTTAAAAGGTTCTTGAATCCTCTTGTTTGCTGTTCGGAGTTTTCCTCCAGGCCAATGATTCTCAGATTATTACAACTCATCTCATCAAATATTACTTGGAAGTTCTGATTATACAATATAAGCTGTTTATCTTGTTTTTCTTCTTTGATTTCTACATTGTTTAGGTGATCCTTGTTGTCCCATACTCATTCTTCAAGTGCTGAAGTTCTATTTTCAGTGGAGTATAATCTGGTGTCGGTGTCTTCCAGGGAAGACTTGAATTGGTTAACCATGTTTTTCAGTCCTGATAGCTCTGCTACATCTATTTTCAGTATGTCAATATCCTTGTACAGCTGATCTTTCATCTCCTGGAAGTGTTTCTTAATTTCCCTGTGGAGTTTGTCTCTCATCTCTTGAAATTGATCTCTGATCTCTTTCCTTATTTCCTCTCTCAACTCTTTGATTGCAGTACTAATCATAATGCTGATACAATGTCTTTGGTTTTCATTTAGGGCCCTGGCTATGGGGTCCTTGGGTGGAGAGCTCTGGAGAGGGGAGTTATTTACCCTTTTCCTCATTTTCTGAGTCAGAAAGCTTGTCTTTTATTTCAGCCTTGTTACTCTTGTTGGAGTAATTGGTGTTTCTTATGGCTTTGCTTCATTGTGAAGGGGTGCTATTTGGTCAATACAGACCTAAAGATTCCAAACCTTTCTGTGAGAATTTGAGAGGCTATAGGTGCAAATACTAGTCTGTTTCAACTAAAACAGATGAGCTGATGATTATCACCAATAGTAGCAGCTTTCTTTGAGAGAACTCTCACCATGTACTATGATAGCAAGCAAGTACCCATTTTGTAGCGTGTCTATTTCTTCAGGTATTAGGGTCTCTCTGAAATTTGGGAGAAAGAATGACTAGGAAGTCAAGGAGGTGAATTGGGGAGGTATAAAACCATACCTGCTTTAGAGTATAGCAGAACTAGTGATTAGGAGGGAGTGGGTTATTCTATTAGGACTAAGGAAAACATAGAAATGGGGTTGGGTTGGGTAAAGACTTGGTGTGAGATTGAGAGAAAAATGCTTATATTTAGGGATTACCAGAGTACAGTGGAGGAAGAGGTTAGCAGTAAGGTTCAATAAGACATAGAGAAAGTAAGAGCCAATCACCAATACATATACACAGATAAATACATCCTCCAACACCAAATTCAGTATTATTCGTAAAGCAAGAAAGGAGCAGAGGAAAAAAATCCCCAAGAACCCACAGTAATGTTAAAAATTTTTAAATATTATATTCCAGGAAGATTCCCCTTTTAAAAGAAATAAATGAAAAAAAAATAAAAATAAATTTTTAAATCAAGAAATGAAAAATAAAAAACAAAAAAACCCCACAAAACTAGTTGGTAAAGTTTTCAGTTTTTCTGGCCCTTAGGTGAGCAAGTTTGTACCATGGGGTGGTGCATTCAAATCTGACATCAAGCTGGGGATTCTTTGGAGTTGAGTTTGCTGGTGGAGAGAAGCAGTTTGGTTGAGTCTGGTGGCCTGGTTTTTCTTAGTGGATTTCCTCAAAATTTTCTGTTGCAAAGGGGTATTCAGCTCTCCCTGGATTGTAATCCTGAGATGGTTGCTTTTTGCCAATCCACTTTCTAGATATTTCTTGGACCTGGGGCTCAGAAGTTGTAGACAATCGAGTTGATCCTAGTATAGATGAGTGGGTCTCTGACTGATCCAAGGAGAGTGACCAGACCGAGACTCGCTTCCTCAGGATCACTGGTGACCCACTCTGCGTTCTTGTGATCTTTAGAAGTCCCAACAGCTGCTCTGTGGGATTGACTGAAACCCTCAGAAGATGGTGCGGATCGTGCCAGTGCTTATGTGATTCTCAGCTGCAAGCACTAGGAGGCACCCTACTAGAGGGGTCAAGGCCTATGAAACCTTGGCTATGCAAGGAGCTCAGATGTCAAGCGGAAGCCCGTGCTGCCCCATATATTCAAAGCTTCCTGAGGCAGATATCAAGCAGAGACTGAAGCAGAGGATCCCCTATAAAGGGATGTCCCCTGCTGGAGCAAGTTCTGTTCACAGACTCCTCCTATTTGGAGGAGAAGAGGGGCGGAAGAAGGGCAGAAGGTCTCCAACCGAGAAGTCTGCGAGCTGGAGAGGTGAATCGCAGTTCCCTAAGGTCCCCAGGGCAGATGGCCAGTTTGTGGGGAGGGGGGGGTAACTTCTCTTTCTGATCATGGGGACTGAGGTATCGCTGCTGGGTACCCGCCCCGCCCTGCTCTCCCACGCTGGTGCAAGTACTTATGTTAAAGGACTTTAAAATCAGCACTTTTAACCCTAGGGCACCAATGGAGAGTTATTGACCACGGTGATTGAGTTAAAGATCTTGTGCTGAAACCTCTCCTTCCCAGGCTCTGTGGGCAGTCGCTGGAAGTGTATCAGGAACCCCCAGCACCACAAAGACCCTTTGGGAAAGGGCCCCATCTCGGGCCGATAGATTCTGATTTTCTGGCTGCAATGTCTGAGGGCTCAGGAAGTTTTTTTGTTTTTTGTTTTTTGTTTTGCTGAGCGATCCGCCCCGCCCTCAGGGAAATGTCACAGTGGTGCGCCACTGCACAAACAGCTACAAGTTCGCTAATGTGAACAATTAATTCCCAGTGCTTTATGCAAGATTAGGTAAATTAAGAGCCATCGGATCAGGGAGTTCCGGCCGGGTTAGGGTGCGTGGTTAGGAAACTCACTCCCTCACTCCATTCCCGCCCTCCGGAGCAGCTCCCCTCCCCCCGGGTGCGGGGCAGAGTGCCACGGGCTCCACTAAGCTCTCCTTTATGTTCCTTAATGGACTTCGTTATTCCATTGGAGTTAATGAATTAGTGGGGGACAATGTTCCCCCACACTGGGAGCTTTGTCCTACTGTGGGAATCCAGGTGCTGTCCTGCAAGGTAAGGTGACTCTCAGGAGCTTCCTGGAGTCACTGATGGTGGAGTGAACGCCATTTTGAGAACACCGACTGAATATATTTTTAAAAACAAGAAAACCATATCACCTCCAAGGACACATATAAAATTAAAAGTCAAGGGAGACAATACAATATTGTATGCAAATAGAATTCAAAAGAATGCAGGAATAGTCATACTTATTATATAAAACAGACTTTAAATCAAGAACACAAATAACAATAAATGCTGGCAAGGATGAGAGGAAAAAGTTAAACTCATGCATTGTTGATGATACTACAATATAGTAGAAACTTTGCAAAGCAGTGTGGAGATTCCTCAGAACACTAGGAATGGAACCACAATATGACCCACCTATCTCACTCCTTGCTACATATCCAAAAAACTAAAATAAAGAATGAAGAACAATGGAATAGAAGACATATGCAAAATTAACTACCTGGGCATAGTGTCAAATGCCTATAATCCCAGCTGCTCAGGAGGATGAAACAAGAGGATAACAAGTTCAAAGCCAGCCTCAGCATCTTAGCAAGGCCTTAAGCAACTTAGCAAGTCCCTGTCTTAAACTAAAAAAGGGGGTTGAGGATGTGGCTCAGTGGTTAATCAACCCTGTATTCAATCCCAAGTACTGGTAGGGGGGGGAACCTTAAAGTAGACTAAAGACCTAGAAGTTAGACTAGAAACACTTGAATGGTACAGAAAAACAGATTCAACACTCAAACATTTTGGTATAGGCACTGAATTCTTTAATAAGACCACAAAAACTCAAAAAAATAAAATAAACAGTAAGTGGGATGGTCACATTTAAATCTGTCTACACAGCAAAAGAAACAATAAAGAGCATGAAAAGTCTACACAATGGAAAAAAATCTTTGCCAGTTACTCTTCCAACAGGGGATTAATATCCAGAATATATAAAGAATTGTAAAAACTTAACACAAGAAAGAAAAGATAACCCAATCAATAAATGACAAATGAACTAAAAAGACACTTTATCAAAACAAGAAATACAAATGGATAATAAATATAAGAGAAAATGTTCAACATTTGTAGCAATCAGGAAAACGAAAGTCAAAACCACACCAAGATTTCATCTCACTGTAGTGAGAATGGCAATCATTAAGAATCAAATAATAACACATGCTGTCAAGGATATCAGGAAAAAGGTACACTCTTACATGTTGGTGGGAATACAATTCCTACAACCAATTTGGAAAACAGTATCGATTCCTCAGACAAGAAATGGAACCAGCATATGACCCAGCTATCCCAATCCGTGGTATTTATCCAAAAGGACCAAAACTAGAATACTATAGTGATAAAAGCATACAAGTATATATGTTAAATGGAGTTTTATTTAGCCATAAACAGAATGAAATTACATCCTTTGTTGGTAAACATAAATGATGGAGAAAAATTGGCATGGTGAAATAAGCCAGACTCAGAAAGTCAAGAGTAGAATGATTTCTGTCATATGCAGAACCCAAGAAGAAATAAGGAATTAAAAAGGGATATCATGAAAACATAAGGGAGAACATTAGAGTAGAGGAAGGGAATCAAGGGGGAAGGAGGAAGAATGGGAAATGGGAGAAACTGGAGAATAAAATTGACCAAATTATGCTATATGCATACATGAATATATCACAATTTCACTTCATATCTATAATGTACAAATTAACAATAATAAATAAATGGAAAGAACAATAATAGGAAAGAAAAATGGAATTAAGGAGGTAGGAGGGAAAGGAAAGAGATTAAAATGAAATAAATTATGTTCTATGCATTTATGAGCATGTCAAAATGAATCCTACTACTCTGTGTAAGTATAATGGACTAATGCAAACATTATTTGTAAAAAAATAGACAAGATAATTTATTGTATAACTATAAAATAGTCAATTCAGCAAGAGGAATATGTTCTAAATACATATGTTCCCTTGGGGTACCCAGATATATAAAGCAAATGTTAATAATCCTGCAGAAATGGACAGACTTCTATGAAATATATAAAAGGATGTCGATACCCTACTCTCAATAATGGACAGAGCAATAAGACAGAAAAAGAACGAAGAAATAGCACAATTAAAATGAACTCTAGAACAAATGATCCTAACAGATATCTACAGAACATTCCTTTCAACAGCTACAGAATATATATTATTCTCAACAGCACATGGACATTACCCACAAAAGATCATATAGGCCACAACAAAGAAGTCTCAACAAATTTTTAAAATCTGATATCACAGTGTCATTTATTACTACAAGACACTCAAATAGCAAATTAAAAACAAAGAAACCTGGAAAACTAAACAAATACACAGAAATTAAAGAATTTGTCTTAATCAACCAATAGATCAAGGAAGAAAAATCAAGAATGGAATTTAAACATTCATAAAACAAATGGAAAGAGACACAACACAGTAGATCCTGTGCAAAAATCATTACTAAGCTTAGGGAAGTATGTAGCAATTTAGGTCTATATCTGAAAAGCAAAAAGCTCTCAAACAACGTGTTGCTGCATCTCAAGGAAGTAAAAAAAAAAAGAAAAAAGAAAAGAATGACCCAAAAGTACAGTAATGATAGAGAAATAATAAAGATCAGAGCAGAAATAAAAGAAATCGAATTTTTGAAGTTCACAAACCCTTATCTAGACTAACTAAAAAGAGAAAACTCAGAAATAAAATTGGAAATGAAAAAAGAATCAAAACAAATGACACAAGAATAAAAGTACCATTAGAGACTATTATGAACAATGCTATGTCAATAAAATTGATAACATAGAGGAAATGGGCAAATACCTGGACATATATACTTTATCAACAGTAAATCATGAAGAAACAGGAAACCTGAACAGACCAATAACAAGTAATGAGATTGAATCCCCAATAAAGACAAGAAAAGGCAAGGAACATCTAGAGGGCTTCATTGCTGAGTGATACCAAACAGTTAAGAAGAACTTCTTAAATTATTCCAAATAATTGAAAAGAAAGGAAGTGTTACAAAACCAATGACACCAAAACAAAAAAAAAAAAAGAAAAGGAAAGGAAAAAGAAAACTATAGGCCAATATCCCTGATGAACACAGATGCAAAAATCCTCAACTAAATACTGGCAAATTCAATCTAATATCATATTATAAAGAGTATCATGGGTTGGGGATGTGGCTCAGTACTGGAGTGTTTGCCTAGCATGCCTGAGGCCTATGGTACAATCCCCAAATTAAAAAACATAGTATTCACCATGTTTAATTATGATTTTTCCCAGGGATGCAAAGATTATTTTACATATGCAAAGCAATAAACAACACAACACAGCATCAGAATGAAGGATATAAACCATATGATCATCTCAATAGATACAGAAATTGCATTTGATGAAAATCAAAATTACTTCATGATTAAAAACACTGAGCAAAGTAAGTATAGATATACAACTAATAAATGAACTTAGCAAAGTTGCAGCATAAAAAATAACAAAGGAAAATTTGTTAGTGCTGCTATATACCAATACCAAACAGTCTGAAACAGAAATCAAGAAAGTAATCCAACTTACAACACCTACAAAATACCTAGGAATTTTTTACCAAGGAAGAGAAAATATCTCTACAAAGAAAATCATAAAATACTCATGAGAGAAAGTGAAAAGGACACAGAAAATGGAAAGATGTCCTGGGCTCATGGATCAGAAGAATCAGTATTATAAACAAATACATACTACTCAAAGCAATCTGCAAATTCAATGCAATTCCTTTCAAATACCAATGCCAGTATTCACAGAACTAGAAAAACAATCCAAAAGTTTTACATAATCACACACACACACAAATAAAAAACCAATCTGTCAAAGCAATCTTGAGCCAAAAGATTAATGCAAGAGGTATTAAACTATCTGACTTCAAAATATACTACATATTTGGGCTATTTTGAATTGTATACTATAAACATTGATATGGGTGCATCACTGTAGTATCCTGACTTTAAATCTTTTGGATACATACCAAGTAGTGAGATAACTAGGTCATATGGTGGTTCCTTTCCTAGTTTTCTGAAGAACCTCCATAATGCTTTCACAGCGGTTGCACTAATTTGCAGTCCCACCAACAATGTATCAGTATACCTATTTCCCCACATCCTAACTAACATTTATTATTATTTCTATTCTTGATCTTTGCCATTCTGACTGGAGTGAAATGAAATCTCAATGTAGTTTTGATTTGCATTTCTCTAATGCTAACAATGCTGAACATTTTTTCATAAATTTTTATTCTTGAGAGAAGTATCTGTTTAATTTTTTGCCCATTAATTGATTGGGTTTTTGGGTATTTTATGTTAAGCTTTTTGAGTTCTTTGTATATTCTGGAATTTAGTGCTCTGAGAAGCAGGTGGCAAAGATCTTCTTCCATTCTGTAGGCTCTTTTCACACTCTTAATTGTTTCCTTTTCTGTGCAAAAGCTTTTTAATTTGACTCTATCCAAGTTATTTATTTTTTAATTTTATTTCTTATGCTTTAGGCATCTTGTTAAGGAAGTTGGTTCCTGTGCCAACTTGCTAGTGTTGAGCCTAAATTTTCTTCTAGCAGTTAGAGTTTCTAATCTAATTTCAAGCTCTTAGATCCACTTTGAATTGAGTTTTTTGCAGGGTGTGAGACAGGGATCCAATTTCATTCTACTATCCATGGATTTCCAGTTTCTCAGCATCATTTGTTAAAGGGGCTTAATATCAGATAAACTTATTTATGTGGGTATGTCTCTATCTTCTATTCTATTCCATTGGTGTTTGTATCTGTTTTGGTGCCACTATCATGCAGTTTTTCTTACTATAGCTCTATAGTATAATTTGAGGTCCAGCATTAGGTGCCCTTCAACAGATGGATGGATAAAGAAAATGTGGTATATATACACAATTAAGTACTATTCAGCCATAAAGAGGAATGAGATTACAGCATTTGTCAGTATATTAGTGGAATTGGAGATTATCATGCTAAGTAAAAGAAGCCAGTCTCAAAAAGACAAAGGTCAAATGTTTTGTCTGATAAGCTGAAGCTAATCCAAAATGGGAGGTGGGGGGAAAGAGAGAGAGAAAGGAATAAAAAGAAGGAATTTCATCAAAATAAAGGAAAGATCATGAGAGTATGTAAAGGAGATTGAAGGGAAAAAGGAAAAACAGGAAAATGGAAGAACAGTGGAATAAATCTGACCAGACCAAACTTTCATATGTACATACATGAATACAGCACAGTGAATCCCAGAATCAAATTTACCCATAAGATACTAATTGAAAAATACTATAAATAAATAGTGGAATGATCAGCACAGGGAGAGGAGCAAGGGGAGATAGGAGGGGAGTGGGAGGGAAGTTCTGGGTACTGAATTAGAGTGAATTGTGTTACATGCTTTTTTGACTATGTCAAAATGTATCCATATGTTATATATTACTAAAAGGAATCAATAAAAATACTACAAAGCAGTAGTAATCACAGCAGCATGATATTAATACAAAAACAGAACCTAGACCAATTGAAAAGAATAGCAAGCCTAGATGTAAACACATGCATCTATAGTCAATTGATTTATAAGAGTTGTCAAGACATACATCAGAGAAATGACAGTCTTTTCAAGAAATGTTACTCAGAAATTTGGATATCCACATGCAGAAAAATAAAATTAGACCTCTAACTTTTGTGTTACAAATATCAATGCAAAATATATCAAAAGTTGAATCTTACTGAGCACTTCTTCTATGTTCTCTAATGACCTGTGATTACAATGCTGAGAAAACAATAATATCTTCCCTCTTCCATTGATAGACCACCATACCTACTCTGCTAAAATAAATGGGACAAGGAGCTTGAGCATTCCCTGGCTCTGTTCATTGTGCTTGATGTCCTGTCTGCAATGTGTGAACAATATGCGATGACTATTCTCTGCCCTACTACTTCCAATGTAAAATCACAATTCCAACTTCTCCCTGTAACTTTGTGAAGTGAGAGATACTACCAAAATAAGATTTATGTTTTTGTCTCCTATGTAGTAATTAGGCTTTCAGATCTTTACCATTTCATGTTTAAATTTGCTATTATAACCTTTCAACATTTATCTCCATTTTCATCAGGAAATGATCCAAAATCCCACCAAGAATAGAATGGATAAAATGTACTACATTCACACATGCAATGTTAAACTGCTAAAAAACGAAAAAAGAAATAAACACAAAAATAGATTACTCTCATAAACATAATATTATGTGAAAAAAATGGCAGAGAATTCATGCTGAGTGATTCCATTTAAGCAAAGTACAAAAAACAACAACAACAAAAACCCCAGCAAAACAGGATAATGGCATTGTGAGAAATCCAAATAACCAAGGAACCACATCATAGTTTTGCCTACTTATGCTGTTCCCTGTGTTAACAAATGATTTATGTGGAAAATAAGATTTAAAAATAAAAGATAGGGCAATCCATAGTTTATTTTTCTTCAATTTTTCCACACTCATCAAAAAGTTGTTTTTTTAGAGAGAGAGAGGAAAGTGGGCCGTGAGAGAGAGAGAGAGAATCAATTTTATTATTTAGATTTTCATGTGTCATTCCTTGCTCCAACACTTAATTGTATACCTGGTGCTGGGGTTTTAACCCACGTCCTTCTGCATAACAGGGAAACCCCGAAACCGCTGAGCCACTGCTCCAGTCCTATCATCACTAAGTCTTGATGGAATGTTTATGTAAAAAGAAATAAAAGGAAAAAAGGGTGGGGGTTGAACCCCAACATGAGGTCCACCTGGCTTGTAAAAGAATTGGTGGTAAACAACTCTAAGGGGTCCAGCTGGCTTGTAATTAGCAAATTGCCTGACCGCGTGCGTGACTAAGCTATTCGGCCACTCATTTGTTACAATTGGATAAATGTGTTTGCACTGTACTCCTA
>PVKS010051146.1:0-11269 GCA_004027875.1 Aplodontia rufa | reverse complement strand
ATCTTCCTCTTCTCATCAGAATAATAACTCTTCATGAAGGCATCACTCTCATGACCTCATCTAACCCTAATTAACTCCTGAATGTCCCTACCCCCAAATGTTTATCACCCTAGGGTTTGACATAAGAAATTAGGATGTGGGACATAAAAATTCAGTTCAGATGAAAGGGAAACACTGAAGAGTCATATAACAGTCTGAATTGTGTCTCCCCAAAATTTTTATGTTGAAATCCTAACACTGGGGACCTCAGAATGTGACTGTAGTTGGATGTAGGGTCTTTAAATGAAGCAACTAAAAAGAGGACATTAGGATGAGCCCTAATCCAATCTGTCTGACATCCTTGTCAGAAGAGGAGTCTAGGACACAGACACACACAGGGAATGACCAGAGGAGGACACAGGAAGACAATGACCATTTGCAATCCAAGGGGAGTGACCTTGGGCTCAACTGACCTGCTGATGCCCTGATCTAGAACTTCTAGCCCCCTGGAACTGCAGGATGATCAGTTTGTGTTGTTCAAGGCCCCTGGTCTGTGGGACTTTGTTAGGATAGCTGCACAGACCGGGAGAGGATTTCCCCACTGTAATGAAGAAGGGGAGAGATGGAGCAGGCAAAAGTGGACATTCAGAGCAGGGGAGAGCCAGAGCCCCTCTAGCTCCTCTGCACCCTGCTTAACCCTTCTGGAGCCTTGAGATCTCCTCTTAGTCAGATGGGAAGTCTGGCCTAGGATCCTCTCATAGCTCAGCTCTTGTCTGTACCACTGCCTTGTGAGAGGTAACCGGAAACTCAAGTCCTCCAGAAGGAAGTTCCCAGTATCGCAACTTATCACTGGAGAGTTGCAGCTGGGTTTGTGGTTGCCACCATCCTGATAAGACAGTTACTTGGGAGTCCTGTCCCATCTTAACTGTATATGTGGTGCTGGAGATTGAGCCTGGGTCCTTGTGCATGCCAGGCAAGCACTCAACCACTGAGCCACCTCTCCAGCCTGGACGCTTGCAAATCTTAAAAACAAAAGCAAAACGGAACAACAAAAACAACAACAAAACCGTGCCATCACCACCACCCAAGTCCCCTGAGTACTGATTGTATGTTAGGTGGTCTGTTAGGGGCTGAATATATAAGTGCCAATAAGGCATCACTGATCAACCATAGAGCTTTAAACTCTTGGAGGGAAGGAGTATCAGATGGTTGGTCATGCAAGGACCCCTACTGATCCTAAGGCTCCTTTCCACAGAACCTGAATGGACTGGATCACGGGCAGTGCCTGAGCCACAGCTGGAGCCATAGGTTCTGTCCCTCACAGCTGATTCTGAATCAGGAGGAGAGTCCTTTATGACACTTTGCCACTACCTGTAGCAGGCACTGGTCCTCATGTCTGCTTCCTCCCATTCGATTGAAATTTCCTGGAAGTTTGGGGAACACTATCTTGTTTTCTTCTTATAGTACATAGCACATAATAGACATGTTCAGCACATATTTGATAGAGAATGAAAGAGATGGTTTAAGAAATTCTAATCATGATCTCTAGATGCATGAGTGCTTGACCAGGCCCTCTGACTGTGGAGTTCCCGTTTCACCCCAGCACTTAGGCACATGTGAAACTAAGTGAGGGTGAGTTGTTCCGTGATTGAAGCATGTTAGCGCTAAAAAGTCCAGATGTGCTACGTCGGAGGTGTTGGGCACAGATGCTGCGGTTCGGGAACCTTGGTTTTGCTGTTAGCCTACAATCCCTTCATATCATCAAGCGCAGATTCCTTTCTGAAGGGCTGGTGCAGAGTGACCCCATATGAAACCTGACTTCAGAGAGAGGGTGGAATTTCAGGCAGGACAATAGGCTGCAGATGGCCCTAGTAATGGCAATGGTCACCTGGAACCTTGACCAGGTTGCGAACATTCACATCACTCTGCTGTGACAGTCAGCATGGCACACAACAACTCAGGGTGGGTGTTCATTTAGTTTTTCCAACATGATGCCCAAGTTGCAGCTGGTGCCAGTCAGCAGTCATGGACAAGGAGAGGAAAGGAGGGCTGGGAGGAGGAGGGCAGCAGCCAAGGGGAGATAAAGCTTCCCAAAGACAGTCAAACAAGCAAGCAGAGAAACCACACAAACACCTGATGGGGGAAGGATCCTGAAGTACAGGTGCATACACGTCAAACATGGACCTGATGAATTAAATCACACAGTTCACAGCAAGATGGAAAAAAGTAAACTGCCTTAATAAAAGTTCCCAACTCTAAAACTCAAATAATGTGCACATAGTAGGTGCATTTTTGAAACACAGCAAATCTCTTACACTGTACTCATTTATTCATTGTTTCAGTGAATATTTATTTAGGGCATAGAAGAGGGTCAACCCAGGCACTACGTCCTGAGAAAACAGATATGAATTAGACACTGCTCTGAAGTGTCCCACAAGCTAGCAAGAGAAGAGAAGGTGGTCATAAAAAGTGAGACAAGTTGGAAACTTTGGTGTTGCATTAGAGGATGTGTAAAGTGCTGGGGCCTGGAGGAGGCTGGGGTTAGTGCTCAGAGAGCCCAGCACCCTCTGTGCAGAAAGTGTGAATAAGAATGAAATGCCTGGTGGTGTGGGCCACCCTGATTCGGGGAAGAACATACTACATATTTGGTCATAGGAAGTCCAGGCTACACCGCACCCTGGAAAGACCTGGGCAGCCTCGTGTTTCGAGAACATCAGAGCAGCAATTACTCAGTGCATGACCATTCGTCTTACTTCTCAAATACCCTGGAATACATTCCTTGTATCATTCTTTTTCAGCTATTGTGTGACAAACTTTCAACTCAATGGGTGAACCAAATATCTGATATTTAAGAATACATGAACCTACCCATTATTATTAGTATTATTTGGTACCAGGGATTGAACTCAGGGATCCTTAACCATTGAACCACATCCCCAGCCCATTTTATTTTATTTATTTTCATTTTGAGACAGGGTCTTGCTAAGTTGCTTAGGGCCTCACTAAGTTGCTGAGGCTGGCTTTGAACTGGAGAGCTCTTGCCTCCGTCTCCTGAGCTGCTGCGATTATAGGCATGCACAACCCATTAATTTTATTAACGTTTGCCACAAAATCTGAAAGGCAATAATGCTTTGCTCTTCCAAGGATCCCAAGTAAGTAGCCACAGTGACACCACCTCGGTACTCAGAGATAATCACATGATGTCCCCATAGAGACAGGAGGATGTGGGATCCTGTGAGGGTCATCTCAAGGCTTCCCTGAATCCCTCAGCAGCCACATCCTGCTTACCCAGAATTCCTTACTTCCTTCTCTTATGTATTTTCTTTTCTTGATTCCTGTCACCTGATAGATCGTCCTTCCTCAAATGGTCAGTAAAAAGTTTGCAAAGCAAAACCAAAAGATTAAATAACTTAATATTTGCTAATTTTCTTTTTTTTTCCTAAAATATTTTCATTTTTTCCAGGTCCAAAGTTAGGTACAATGAGAATCTTTTTTTCTTTTCTTTTTTTTGGTAATGACAATAGAGGATTATAGTGAAAACTATGAAAAAATACAACCACATGTCACAGATAGTTGGGCCTGATTCTCAGAGCAGTGCTCAGGGACAAAGAACACAGGGTAAAGAATGTCACCCTCGAGGACAGGAGGACAAAGCATACAAGAAAGTGGATATCCAATTTTCTCTCTGTTATTAAATGATTTTCCCTATCCTTCCAGCTGATAAAAAGAACATTAAGGAGCTGGAGCGGTGGCTCGGCAGTTACGGTGCTTGCCCGGCATGTGCGAGTTACACGAGTTCAAACCCCAGCACCATGTACACAACGAAGTCTTGGAGCAATGAAGGACACATGAAAAACTAAATAAAATTTATCTTTCTGTCTCTCTCTCTCTCTCTCTCTCTCTCTTACTATCCCTCTCTCAAAAAAACAACAAAGAACATTAAGAAACCACATGTAGCAAATTATAAAGTAACATCCCAGAATGATGCTGAGATAGATATATTTTATGGAGTTTTATTCAAAATAAATGCATTATTAATTGAAGTTACGGTCTTTAAAAATATACAGAGTTCTAATTTCCTTCAGGATCCTGACAAGTAAACGATACTAGGATGTCATTCATGGTCACTCCTTCTCAGGACAGAAGTTCTCAAAACCCCAGCTAGCTCATGACAGATTGTCTCCAGTGATCCTTTTCTCTCCCAACCTGAGTATATCACAATGGCATAAGCAGAGGACCCGACCCTTGGCTATGAGATCTGGGGTAGGAAAGAGAACATCTGCTTGCCCAGGACAGCAGCAGCTTTCAATCTTCCACAAGCGCGGGGAGCAGCTTGTCCTGTTCTCCAGCAGACACTGTCAGTCCTTCAGTAACCGTTCCTTGCTCGCAGACATAATTCTGTCTCTGAGCTCCCAGACAGTGTCGGAATGGAGGGCACATTATTGTGTAGAAACCGGCTTCTTGCATCCCACTTCTAGTTCACACACACACACACACACACACACACACACACACACACACAAAAACCAGAAAAATTTTTCATACAGGTTTTGGAGGGAATGGAAATTATTTCACTATGGAAATCTCAAGAATTGAGCCAAGCACAGTGGCACATGCCTGTAATCCCAGAGGCTTTGGAGGCTGAGGCAGGAGGATCTCCGGTTCAAAGCCAGCCTCAAGAACTTAGCAAGGCCCCGAACAAATTAGCAAGACCTTGTCTCAAAATAAAATATAAAAATAGGGATGGAGATGTGGCTCAGTGGTTAAGTGCACCTGGGCTAAATTCTGATTCCCACCCTCCTCCAAATAAAACCCCAAAACAAAAACAAACAAACAAACAAAAAAAAAGAATTGGTCAAGCTTGAGTGGGCTTGGAACCATTTTGTACTAGATTAGCTGCAAATTTTATTTCATGTGTGTATAGATCCATATTTTTCCAAGAAGAGGTCAAACAGCTTTAATTACATTCCCTATTATCAAAAATTGGTGCTATCAAGACTCTCTATGGTGTTCAGATGGGGTTCTGGTGGGAATTCTAGAAAATGAAGGGGGGGGCTGAATTGCTGATAATGTGGAGTACAGCTGGATTCAGCTCACCTTGGGGAAGCAGGGAGGGAAACTTCTGGTTGCTGGTGTCCCAGGAAGACACAGAGGTGTTTGGTTAGAAGTAGTTGCCTTTGCTGTTCTGTTACAGAGAGGAGTTAAGAGCTGCTCCACACAAGGACACAGGGCACTTCCTCAGAACTACAGGCCTGGTGAAGTGGCTGAGCTTGCTACCTAAGCAGACCCCTGCCCTGGAAATCCCAGGACAGGAAAATTCCGTCATTCCTCTCTAGGACAGATGTTGACTGGTTTCTTCACTACCTTCGAGTCTGTGTTCATGCTTTATTGAATATATTATGAAAATGGAAAAGGAAATTTTAGAAATAGTGGAATGTATAAGGCAAAATGAATGAAGATACTGAGAGAGGCTTACTGAGGCAGAAGAAAAAATGTTATGGAAGAAGTATTCTATAAGTTCCAAATCAATCACAAATCTGTATCTGTGTGACCTTCATGTGCACCAGGTCAGATTGGGAAGCCAATCTTTAAATCCTGTCCTGAAATTTGATTACGCATTTTCTGTGCTGTGTTTTGACTCTACCTCTTTGCCCACTTCTTGCTGTGTTATTAGATACAGTGCTGCGATTAAACTGGTTTGTTTTCTGTTGCCATCTTGAAGGGGCAACAAATCAATAGACAGTCTAGCCTAGGGTTCATTATAGATCATTTCTGCTACATTTCACAAATCTTATACATCATCATAATAATGGATGTACTTTTTCATTATTATACACAAACATGCTTTAAAAACATCTGCATTTTCAGCTTGCTTTATGTATGGAATAATGAATGTCACCATTTTTCTGTGGCATAGAAAAGTATTCATCCAACCTATTTTTAAATATAAAACTCCCTCTCTCACCAAATTCATACTCTGATCAATTCGAAGTGTTCATTCAAATGCTTTCCCAGTATTCCTGTCTTTCGGAATGGTATGCCGAAAGATACCCGTATGGACTGGAAGACCCAAAGATTCTAGTCTCTGGTCTCTGAAAGTCCATCTGTCTTAATGTCTTCACTTTCTGTCCCTGCATCTGCTGTGCCTGCTCCAAGATAGAATATGGGAATCCCAGGGATTCTGCCACAGCTCACCCTGCTCTCCTACCTTGACTAGGGAGGAGTCAATGGCTTGGGGAGTGCTCCTTGTCCGCACTGATGAAGTGGGTGTCCGGGATAAGCGAACTTCTTTTCTCAGGACATCTGCTTCATGAAGGCTATCCTGGATCCTTTCCAAGGTCAATAGTTTACGACTGCATGGTTTTCCTAGTTGGTTATCTTTGGAGTCTCCTATTTGTATATTATTTTATCAATGATTCAGTCGTCTGTATGTGTGTGGTCAGTATGTGAACATTTCCCCCACTTTTATAAGGTTCTATTGCTATAGAGCATGGACAGGTTTGGTCCCTAAAATTCAGTGTCAAGCCACAGAAAACGGGAAATTATGTGTCATCTGTCTGAAGGACTTTTCAAACTCTGATGAGCTGGTTGGAGACGGAGCGACAATCCTGGGCAGAGATGCACAAGATGTTGAGGCCCCCATCTGTTTGCTCTGAGCCCCTCATGTTGTTAGATGTGTTTCCTGTAGAAAGAGCCAATCATTTCCTCACTTAAAGGAGCAATCACTTAGTATAAACAGTATTTCATGGGTGGCTTTTCTACAAGATTTTTTCACAGGATTCAAAGTGCTGGGAGGGATGGAAGGTGTCCTAGGTTTATCAAAAGATTGGGGACTGAAGAATAAAGAATGCAGTATATAGATGGCCAGGTCACCTTGCTCCCATCAGGGACAGAGTCATCTGCTGATGCCCTTGCTCCAATGTGATTGTGTTTGGAGTAGAGTCTTTAAAGAGAGAACTAAACTGAATTCAGGTAAGGATAGAGGACTGGCGTCCTAATAAGATGAGGAGGCTCTCTCTGTCTTCATACCACAAGAGCAGTCAGTGTGTTAGTCAGTTCCTAACTCTGCAAGTTAGGAAGATGGCTCACGTCAGAAACCAACCAATGACACCAAGACCTTGGACTTCCGGCCTCCAGAATGATAAAAGGGACGGTGTCTATCTTAAGCCACCTGGCTTGTCTTATTTTGTTATGGCATCCTCCCATTTTTCCAGCTCAATGTCCAGCAAATCATTGCAGCATGTGGAGCAACCGTGAAGAACTGATTAGTTCATTAGTTTGTCTTCCAGGCAACTCCCCACACACCAAAAAAATAAATAAATAAATAAAAATTCATACCATCCTAATGGCCGTCGTTCAGTCCCTACTGCTCTTGAATCCCCAGGCAGGACCCCAAAGACTCCTCGGTTCCTCTGTGGTTTCTTCTAGATCCATTCTCTTGTAGATGATGTGTGCATGTAAATGTGGGGCTTAGGTCAGGTGCTGTGTTAGCAGTGATACTGTCACCTACTAGGTGGTCACAGGCCAAGCACTGGTGAGCATTCTGTGCTTATTTTAACAAGAGTCTTCTCTCAAACACCTATACCAAGCTCTCACCCAACAGATCTCCTCCATGTTACACGCAGGATCTCAACTTTGTGGGCCTTTGCTGTTCCTCAAAGTATAAATATACCAGCATTCCATGAGTGGACACCTAGGACATTTACTTTATCCTGTCATAGGAGGGTTGGGAACATACCAGAAGCATTGGGAGCCAGCCAGCAGCACGATCTGATCTCAGTGAACCTGTTTTTGAAAAGCAATTGCCTCTAGAAATAATTGAATTCATATAAAATCTTAAAAATAAAGTTCCCCCCTCTGGACTGTCAACATTATAAACCTTGTAAAAAGATACACCAATTGTCTTACTCTTTAAAAGTCAAAATTAGTAGTATGTGAGGTAAATAAAGCCCAAATCAAATGATTACATTCTAGAGACTCCCATGATGCATGTTTTTAAAAGATAATCAAACACAATCACTAGGGAAAATCTTTGATCTAAGATATGCCTTTTTTTGGCCTCCAAAGTATATTATTTTCCTCTGATTATGTTAATTAAAGAAGATTGCCTTTAATAGCATGAAATAGCGATAGTTTGGTTCCATTAACTTGCATTTCAAGGTTGTCGCAAGCACTAAAGAGAAAAATATTCTAAGTTTTGCTTATGACAAATCTGCAACCCTCAGCCCCTCAAATAAGCCCGTGAATGCATTTTGTGAAAACACACTTTGGACTGCCTGTAGCACTCCAGGCCTAAAGAGAGATTTATATGGTACATGGATGAAAGCTGAGATTGCTACTTCTTCAACCAATTGAAAAAAATTATAAACCTGTTTATGTGAGACATAAGGTTACTAATGACTATTGTCTCTTAGTTTCAAGGATTTGAAGAACTGCTTATATAAGTCACCTAAAGAGCCTTCTGTTGGCTGTTTCATGAGGTTCTTGTTTAAAGGCCTTGTTTCACAGGTATAACTTGGGTTCAAACCAGTATTTGGGACAGGAGGTGACATAGCTGAGAGCCAGAGGGGACAGATCTGGGCTCAGATCAGCAGATTATCAGTCATGGGTCTGTTTTACCCCTTTTAAGTCTATTTCATCATTTGTAAAAAAAACCATATCTCATACAAGTATTGTGAAATCAAATGAAAGGACACGTTTAAAATGTAGCTAAATGCAAGACACATAATAGATGCTGAATGAATGATAGCAATTATTATCATTTTAGGCTTTTCTGAAATCATTAATTTCGAGTAAACTTGGAATCAGAATTTCAATGGCTTGCCGGGAAGCCAGCCTCAAGCGCTGGGAATTCCTGCACATCCCATGCAGTCAAGTGTGCAGCAACCCCGGCCTGTTGCCTTCGGGGGACGGTTCCATTTGTGAAGTCAGCTTCCAGGCTGATGCACAGTTTCATCTGGTAAGTGCACACGGTCTGTGAACTGAAGAATGATGTCCCCAGCCTCCTATCTCCATGCAGCAATTTGGAGCCACTTGTGTCAGGGGCTACGGGTGCTAACTTCTGCTCTTGACTCTGTGCCTGCCTACTCCCCCGGCTTTGCCCCTCACAGGTTCCAGGTCCTTGCAGCCTCACCTTAAGCATTCTGCAGGGAGTCTCCTAATGCCACCTTCAGCATGTACCTCTGTCAGTGTACCCAGGGGTCATGCTGTCACAGTGAGCTCTGCCTTGGGCCTGGATCTTATTGCATGGTGCTCGAGTGGGATCACTTGTCAGAACACAGAGGCCAATGTGGAGTCCAGAAGTAAAATTGTTTCACAGACCTTTAAATACGGGTCCTGCTCAGCGCTACACTGAAGTGACAGTATTTATGACTCAGTGCTAGATATTTTAGAAGCATATGTATTAGCCTAAGCAAGTTTTAAACTTTCTAGAAATGTTTTGTATTTTTAAAAACATTTGAATACTGTTTTACAATAATTGTGACAATAGTTCCTTTATTATTTTAGACATTTTCCTTCTTTCTTATTTTCTTGCATATTTTGTTTAATTTAGGAGTTTTGGTTTCCTAGTGTTTTGTTTTAAACTTTGAAAAAATAGTTTTCTAGCTGGGTGTGGTGGAGCATACCTGTAATCCCAGAAGTTTGGGAGGCTGAGGCAGGAGGATTGCAAGTTTGAGGCCAGCCTCAGCAACTTAGTGAGGTTCTAAGCAACTGAGTGAGACCCTATCTCTAAATGAATGAATGAATGAATAAACAGATAGCTCTAGGGATGTGATTCAGTGGTTAGGTGTCCCTGGGTTCAATTCCCAGTATCCACAAATAAATAAATAAACTATTCTGATATGGGATACTTAGACTTTTCAGAAAGACCATTGACTAGAAAAGATTAAGAATGTCTTTGGTTCATTGGAGGGAAGATAAAAGGTAACTATTGAGCTATTATCAAAGGCATGAGATGAGAACTCTTATCTAAATACAATCAGTGCTCTGTGCCTGGTACACAGTGATCACTTAATTAATGTTTACTGAGCGCTGAGTGCATGCATGAGGCCAGGTTGGGCCCCTCTTCCGTTCCTGATGCCTGAGCCTTTAACTGCTCCTACAGAGTACACCACTCATTGTTCTGAGACCTTGTTTCCTGACGCAGCTGCTGTCTGAAGCCAGTCCTGCCTCTCTCTCCCATTCTGCACACCTGTTGGCAGGGGCTTGGTTGGCCTTTGTCCTGGATTCTCTTTTCTAGGATGTTTAGAAGTGGATGTAGATAGGGCTTCCCGCCCACTATAAAAGACCCAGGCTTCCCAAGTTCGGGGTTACTGTTTCCCTTGTGCAACAACTTGCGGCACACACCTGTGTAATAACCTGCCACCTGGCCTTCACATTGCCATGTGGAGCTTGAGAAACTAGTACCCCCAAACACTGGTGCTCTGCTACTGCAGTTTCCATGGGTGATAAAGTTGTCCTCTGACCCAAGTGTCTCATGCCTTCTGCCATCTTCCAGGCTCATTAGCTTGCAGGACAGCAGAACCTCAGACCCTTCCCACATCTAAGGGCTCTCTGGACAGCCTCACCTGAGCTTCTGTTGGGGGCCCCTTTCCCCTGGCTCCACCTTGCAGCTCCTCATCCTGCAGTCTAGAGGCATCCAGAGCTGGTGGCACGGGTCCTGCCCTCTAGTGGCCAATGTCGATTATACAGCAAGGACAGAAGCTCCTGGGGAATCTGTTCAGAGCTCTCTGAAGTCGCTGCAGAAGAAACCTAAACATGCAGGTTTTTTGGGGCGTTGTCAGCAAGTTCTGTACGTACTGCCTTACCTCCTATCAACCACAGTGCTTCCTCAGGCTTTGGGTGGAATTCAGGGCAGCTCTCCTGAGGATTTTGGCTATAGCAGTCACTAGGTGTGTGTGTGTTTCTTTCTCTTCTTTTTTGTTTTCTTCTCCCTTTATTCTTTTCCTGGCACTATGCACCCACACTAGGTACCAGGAATAATTCCAAGCCCTGGGATGCAAGCATGAGGCAGCTCCAACTCAGGCGCTTTGAGGTCTGAGCCTGCACTTGGAGCCCTTGAAAGCTTCTCATTCCTTATTTCTTTCTCTCTTCTTCACCTTCATACAGTAGAAAAAAGTCCCTAATAGGGATCATAGTCCTCCACTTTTGTCCAAGTGAGCTGCAACCCCCACAGATCTAATTTGTGAGCAAACCAAAGCTAAGGGAGGTCCAGAGTGGCCCAAGATGAGCCCAGGGCTGGCCCGCAGAGTTCTTTGCTCTATTCCCCCTCATGTGTCCTCAGCTAAAT
>PVKS010051145.1:0-11260 GCA_004027875.1 Aplodontia rufa | reverse complement strand
AAGTATTTAGTATCTCAAGGGTACAAAGTATACTGTACCGTATTTGTATCCCTCCGTTACCCTTCCCATTTTCCCTGCCTTCCTTCTTCCCCTCTCCCCTTCTCTTTCCTTTACTCATTTAAGCTGCCTTTGGTTCATTTGTTAATTTGTGTTTGATGGATCTATTATATGATTTTTGTCCTTCTCTCACCCTTTCCTTAGTTTTATTCTAGCTTCCACATATGAGAGAAAACATTTGACCTTTGAGTTCCTGAGTTTGGCTAATTTCACTTACTATGATTTTCTCCATTTCCATCCATTTATCAGCAAAGGCCATGATTTCATTCTTTTTAATACCACAGTTTCTTGATCCATTCATCTAATGATGAACATCTGGGTTGATTCCATAATTTAGCTTTTGTGAATTGTCCTGCTATAAACATTGATGTTACTGTGTTGCAGTAGTATGCCAATTTTATGTCTTCTGGGAGAATACCCAAGAGTGGTATGGCTGAGTCATATGGTGGTCCTCTGATGAATAGGTTTTAAAAATAATTATCTAATATGCTTACATGAAGCCAGGCATGGTGGCACACTCCTGTAAGAACAGTGACTTGGGAAGATGAGGAAGGAGGATCACAAATTTGAGGCAATCCTCAGCAATTTAGCAAGATCCTATTTAAAAAAAAAATAGATGCTCAAATCAGAATAAAAGATAAAATAGTAAAATAGTGCTTAATAACTTTATGAAAAGAGTTGAATAAAGTTTTAAAAAATCTCTACCAGTCGTAAATGAACTAACATGCTGCTTACTAATGGTTCAATGTTATTTCTTGTTAGGTGTGCTATCGAGTAGTAATGCAGCTTTGTGGACTTTGGGGTCATCCTGTTTTAGCAGTGAGAGTCTTATTTGAAATGAAAACTGCTAAGATAAAACCAAATGCTATTACTTATGGTTATTATAATAAGGTAAGTAGGATTGATATTAGGCTATATATGATGCTTCTTTAAGAATGATAAGTTGAATAGCACAGTAGTGCAGGCCTCTAATCTCAGTGACTTGGGAGACTGAGACAGGAGGATCACAAGCACAAGGCCAGGCTCAGCAATTTAGCAAGGCCCTAAACAACTTAGTGAGCCCTGTCTCAAAATAAAAAACGAAAAGGTCCTGGGATGTGGCTCTGTGGTAAAGCACCTCTGGGTTCAATCTCCAGTGCCTAAGTAAGTAAATAAATAAAAATTAAATTTTAAAAAATAAATTTTAATATCTTATTATTCATATAATTTCTCCTAGTGTAGTTTTTTTTTTCTTTTTAAGAGAGAGGGACAGTGAGAAAGAGAGAGATTGAAGGAGAGAACCAATATTATTTAGTTTTTCATGTAGCCTTCATTGCTCTCACACTTCATTGTATATGTGGTGCTGGGGTTCAAATCCACATCCTTACGCATGCCAGTCAAGTGCTGTAACCTCTGAGCCACTGTACTGTAAAGAAGATTTTCGGGGAATAATTCTTTTTTTTTTTTCCCTCTGATAAAAATTGTATATATTTATGACATACAAAATGATGTTTTGAAATATGTGTACATTGTGGAATGACTCAATGAAGCTAATAAACATGCTTTTTTTCACTTACTTTTTGTGGTGAGAATACTTAAAATTTGGTCTTTACTTATTTTCAAAATATAATGCATTATTACTAATTGTAGTCACCATGTTGTATAGTAGACCTCTGGAATTTATTCCTCTAACTGAAATTTTGTATCCTTTTACCAACATCTCCTCAAACTCTCCCTACTCCCTACCCCTGTAACTACCAATCTGTCTCTCCTTCTGTGAGTTTAATTTTTGTAGAATCCACATTTAAGTGAGGTCATGCAGTATCTTTGTCTTTTTGTTTGATTTCAGTTAACACATTCTACTGTTGTTGGACACTTAGGTTGATTCTATATTTTATCTTTTGTGAATAATGCTGCAGTTAACATGGGTTGCAGATTATCTCTTTACTGATTTCCTTTCCTTGGATATGTATCCAGAAGTGAGCTAGGTGCAGTGGTGCATGACTGTAATCCCAGTGGTTCAAGAGTCTGAGACAGAAGGATCACAAGTTCACAGCCAGCCTTAGCAACTTAGGGAGACCCTAATCAGCTTAGCAAGACCTTGTCTCAAAAAATAAAAACGGGCAGGTTATGTTGCTGGGTGTGTGGTTGAGCACCTCTCGGTTCAATTCCTGCTACGCCTCCAATAAAAGCATATATATCTAGTAGTGGGATTACTAGATCATATAGTTGTTCTGTTTTTAATTTTTTGAGCAATATCCACACTTCCATATTATCTGTACTAATTTACATTGTTACTAACAGTGCACAAGGATTTCCTTCCTTCTATATTCTTAGCAGCACTTCTTTCTTCTTTTTAATTTTTTTATGCATCTGGTTTTTGTTTTTCCTTTATTTGTGTATGCCGTGCTGGGGATTGAACCCAGGACCTTGCACATGCTAAGCAAGCACTCTACCACTGAGCCACTTCTCCACTCCCTTCTTTCTTCTTTTTTATAATACCCATTTTAACTGGTATGAGGTGATATTTTACTTCATTTCTCTGATTAGTGAATTTGAGCATTTTTCAACATATCAGTTGATGATATAATTCTTTATGTGTGATACACACATATGATAGGTAAAGTTCTTTATATGTGTTCATGCACTGTTTATGTGTATTTTTTGTTCATACACAAACAAGCACATTTGTATGTATATGTGTAGCTTTTAAATCAAATATTCTTCATGAAAATTATTTTTACTTTTGTTTTACCTATAGGTAGTTTTGGAGAGCCCATGGCCTAGCAGTACTCGCAGTGGTATTTTCTTATGGACAAAGGTACGGAATGTAGTACGTGGCTTGGCACAATTTAGGCAGCCGCTTAAAAAGACCATTCAAAAGTCCCTGGTGTCCTCAATATCAGGTAATATATGTGATTGGAAAGATACTTTAATAATTCCATAGGCATCGGGATTTTTAATTACATGATATAAAAAACTCAAATTCTGGTTAATATTTTCATATACAACTGAAGACAGATTACCTTATTCTACAATTATTTTCGCCTCCCCCTGCAAAATAAATTTAGAAAGTGTTCTGATTATAAATGAATTGTGGGTCATTCATATTTAATTTCAGCAATTATCAGTGTATGAGTTATTGACTTACATTGTCCTTATCTTTAGCTCCTCAGAGTGCCACAGGTGGAAGCGATGGGGACACAGTGAGCCACGGTAGTGTGGATAGTTATAATGATGCTAACAATGGGGAGCACACAGTCTTTGTCAGAGATTTAATCAGACTTGATTCCACTGATAATCACTCTAGCACAGGTACTAAAATTTGGATTTTACTAACCCTTCACTTACTGTCATTTTATCTTTTTTAAAAAGTTTTTCCTTCTTTAAATTTGTGTAATATGAATACTTTTGAAATAGTATGTATTTATAAGAAAAGAACTTATACTTCTATACTTCTCTTTATTTCCTATAATATAAAATTAACTTTAGAGTGCTGCACACAGTGCTCTAGTATTGTCCTTCTTTGTATTTGTTCATCAGATTGTGAGGGTGCATGATGTAATAGGCATTGTAAGGTAAGGAACATGAACATTAGCACAACTGGCAAATCTGTTTTTCATTAAATGGAAAATGTATTTTAGAACTTTGAGATTATAAATGTTAAGAAAGGAAGAAAAATAAGACACACACCACAAGATGAGGTGTTTTGTTTACTTTAAAAAAAATCCGAGCAGCTACTTGTATGTACATAATTCGATATAACCTCAGTCCTCTGAAGTTAGAACTAAGTATAATTAAAGCAGCACGTTGCGCAGGTACTGTGTTGCACATCCTTCTTTTTGTGTTGTGTTGTTGTTGTTGTCGTGGTGGTTGTTATCTCAAGCCTACCTTTAGGAAGCATTCTGGTCTGATTCCTGTGCTTCATCTGATGAACTTGTCTCAATGACTGAAGTTTCCTTTTCTCTGCTCTTTGTTGCTCTGCTTTTTGCTCTGTGCTGTTTCTTGGTGCTGCATTTGTCCTTGGCTGTCATGGTGTGGGGTGCAGACAGACTTTTATGACGTGAAGCTATGGATACACGTGTGCATTAATTCTACCCTTGAATGTTAACCACTTCAGGTAATTTCCCATTTATTAGGTTCAATTTTGCTGACAAACAAGGGTGGGGGAAAAGACATTTTGTTGTATATTAAGTATTATTACAAGTGGAAATCAGTTTTCAATTTCTTTGCTCTTTCAGATAAGGGTAATCATATATAGATTCTACTGAAAATATCCAACTATTTTATGGTCAGTTTGTAAAAATATTTATCTTATTTTACAGTATAATATGCCTTCCTATAATTCTTATTTTGAGGTTGGTTTGTAATATCATTGTGTTGAATAGTGATATGGGCATTAATGAATTCATTATTCTAGCTTTTTGAGCTGATTATTGCTTTCCAAAACCAGACTGCTATATTTTTGTGCTAAAAACTATTTTTTTATAATTATAGGGGCATATGCATATAATTATTGAAGTGAATATAAGACTATAGGTTGCGACCTTATTTGTAAATAATTTTCTTAGTTTTCAATCTTGTTTGTAAATTAACAAATATGAATTTTTATGAGACTTTTCATTCTTGGCAACTTACTTTATTTCTTTTGTATTTTTTCTTAATACTTTAGATGAAATAGACTTCATGTGTAAAAAACACCAGGAAAATAAAGTTTTCATATGAAATCAGTTTACTGGGAATGATGATAATATTAATAGATGATAACCCCTTATTTCTCCATATTTTTAAGCTTGTCTCATTAGAAAGGCAATTTACTCTTTTAACAGGAAAAGTCTCCTAGTAATTCCAGATAATTGGTATAAAGATTCCAGTATTTGGGGAAGAACTTTTGGATGCCCTTTTCATATTTCTTTTTAGCTGACTTTCTAATAACTGAATCCTAGATATTGAATTTAATGAGATCATGTCATGTGTCTCGTCTGTGGAGCTTCTGGTGATGCCATTTGATATTTTTGGTGTCTTCCAGCCCAGATACTTAAGTTGTTTATTTCATTAAGGATTATCTTTTGGGATCCTTCTACCTGGTACCTGATACTGAGTCATTTAGCTCCTAGAGGCATGTGTGGGTTTAATCAGTTTACCCTGTTTCCAGTTGGTTGTCTTTTTCATGGCACCAGGTTGCTATAACAAACAGTCTGAGGGGGCCAATAAAATATCAATTGAAGTTACTCGCTCTAAATAGTAGTATTTAGAGAAGTTTAATGGGCCAATAAAATATCAATTGAAGTTACTCGCTCTAAATAGTAGTATTTAGAGAAGTTTAATTTTTTTGTTATATGGCAAACCCAAAGTCTGGGTGGTTGTATAATTATAAGTTGTGGAAAGTGGAAGGTACTTTATATTTTATGTGTTTTTCATTGGCATCTTTGTAACTGTGTTTTTTTAAGTAATTAGTATTAGTTTCAATTTTTAACTATAGAACTTTAAAGCCAAAATAGACTTTCAGAAACTTTATTTTGAAATAATTTCAAGCTTATAGAAAAGTTTAACTATATACTCTATAGTTTGTATTCCTATCTTGTCAATTTTCCTAATGTCCTCTGTGGTACTTTAAACCCTTCTCTTTAGTCTCCTTTAACCTGGCACAGTTCCTCAGCCTTTCTTTATTTATTATGACCTTGACCTACCTCCCACCCCCAGTACTGGGGATTGAACCCAGGGATACTTTACCACTGAGCTGTACTCCCAGCCCCTTTTTTATTTTTAATTTTCAGACAGGGTCTCACTGAATTTCTGAGGCTGACCTTGAACTTACGATCCACTGACTGCAGCCTCCCAAGTGACAGATTACAGGCACATACCACTTTGCCTGTAGCCTTCCCCTTTTTTCTTTTCTTTCTTTCTTTTTTTTTTTTTTAAGAGAGAATGAGAGAGAGAAAAAGAGAATCGATTTTATTTTTTCATCTGGTTTTTGTTTTCCTGACAGTTTTGTATGTGATGCTGGGTTTTGAACCTGGGTCCTTGTACATGCCAGGCAAGCACTGTACCACTGAGCCACCACTCCAGCCCTGACCTTCAGGTTTTTGAAGAATTCTTTTTGGTTATTTTGTAGAATGTTCATTAATTTGGGTTTGTCTGATACTTCCTTGTTACTGGTGTATGTTTTGCATCTATGGTTTATATACTACAAAAGTGATGTTGTATCCTTCTCAGATTGTCACATCCTAGATACAAAACATTACCTGTATCGAGGGTGCTTTTATCACTGTGTTTTTTGTTTTTGTTTTTTTTGAGAGAGGGTCTGATTGCATTGCCAAGTCTGGCCTCAAACTTGTGATCCTCCTGCTTCAACTTCCCAAGGTGCTGGGATTATAGGCATGTGCCATCAAGTCTAGCTATAGTTATGATTTACCTCATGAAGATGATAAACTATCTATGAGGGGAAACGCTTGAGACCATGGGATGATATCCTCTTTCTCACCATATTGTTTTAAATTTAGCATCTGTTGATGATGCTTGCTTAAGACAAAAGTCTTTAGTATGGTGATTACAAAGTGTGATCTCACTACTTACACATTTAGAAGATGACATACAAGTATATGGAAGAATTTCCCTTCTCTGTTTTTTCTTATTTATTATCAGTGTGGACTTATGGATTCCTTTTTTACTCAGTGGATTATAATATATTACTCTCTTTATTTGATTCTCAAATTATTCCAGTGTTGGCCAGTGGGAGCCTTTGAACTGATTCTTGTGTTCTTTAAACATGCTTCCTTCATGTTTTTGAGCTCTTCCTTTCTGGTACAACAAAATGTTCCTGGCTCATTTTTGTAGCTTCCCTGCCTTAGCTCTAGAATAAGCCATTTCTTCAAGGATCCCCGGTTCATTTTAATGAGGAATAGATTTTGGAAGCCAGGATCTGAGCCTAGGTATGCTCATTGCCACCAAAGTGTTACTGCTTCTAGGCTTTTAGCAAACAGAGATAGAAAATTGAATGTGTATTTTAGAAATGCCTCAGTTTCCAAATCAACATCAAGATTTTTTTTTTTTTTATTAAGAGAGAGGAACAGTGAGAGAGAGAGAAAGAGAGAAACAACTTTATTTAGTTTTTCACATGGCTTTAGTTGCTCCAACACTTAGTTGTGTACGTGGTGCTGGGGTTTGAACCCGGGTCCTCGTGCTTGCCAGGCAAGCGCCGAAACTGCTGAGCCACTGCTCCAGCTCCATCAAGATTTTTTTAACCTTCCTTTAGTCCATTTTTTAAAAATATGCTTTCTGTAGTAATATTGTCTTCCAAAAACATCGTCACATTTACCCATTGGTTCAACCCTACACTATATATAAAATAATTTCAGAATCGTCACACTTATCTCCTGTGAGAAACAAAGCTGAACTGTTCTAGATTTCACTGTTACTCCAAGGCTGGTCTATACTCAAAAGTATATGTTCAGAATTTACTTGAATTAGTCCTCTTCTGATCCTTTGAGTGTGGTTATTTCATATGAAGTACCTTTGCTTTCCTTTGTGTTTACATTTTTATCTCCATTTTATAGATTTGATTATTTTGAATACGTACAAATATATTACATCTTCAAAAATAGTGCAATAAACCATATGTAAAGAAGTTTCTTGGGGCTGGAGCGGTGGCTCAGCGGTTGTGGCGCTTGCCTGGCATGCACAGGTGCGCGGGTTTGGGCCCCAGCACCCACGTACACAGCTAAGTGTCGGAGCAACAAATGCTGCGTGAGAATCTCAATGGAAATTGATTCTCTCCCCCTCTCTCTCTCACTGTCCTCCTCTTCCTTCTTCTTCTTCTTCTTTTTTAAACTTTCTTTGTCTTTCCCCCCTCTCCTTATAGGTAATCATTTTTATTATTTTCTGATTTATTATTCTTATCTTTCTTTTTGCAAAAGGTAGCAGACATATATGTGTGTTTCATTCCTTTCTCTTTCTTACAAAAAAGATAGCATTCTATGGATACTTTCCAAGAGACTTTTTAAAACTTCTTGTCCAAATCTCTCTTAATTTTTAGATGAAGAAATTAAGGTTTATTACTTTCAAATATGGATGTTTTTCAGGCTTTGGCATTCCTGTTTCTATCATTAATTTGCTTCTTATCATTGTTTTAAAAATGTTTGATGAGCTTTGTGAGCTTTCTTGTCTTCCTTTTCGTTTTATTGTCTAGATTAGTGGAGTTTTCTTTTGATATTTTATAGATGGGTTATAAGTATACAAAAACATTTATAAGCTTGTATTCTTTATAACAGGTGGTCAGTCTGACCAAGGCTATGGGTCTAAGGATGAACTTATAAAGGATGATGCAGAAATTCATGTGCCTGAAGAACAAATAGCACCAGAGTTGGTAACTAAAACAAAAGTGCAAATAGAAGGTTAAGTACTGATATTTATGAATTTTATTTAGGAAAAATACCTATAAATTAGAAGCTTATGTAATAATTTAGGTGATCATTTTCAGGAATGTAAGGTCTAGCTAATAAGATACTGTGTACTATTATTAAGGTAAATTTTCATAGTCTCTGAGGTTTGAAATTCAGCAGATCTCTAGAGAGGTTGCAGGTCACATTAGTGTTGCAGGAAAGTACAACCCACTGAATTATTCATTTGTTGAAGTTCCTTGGGTACTTTGTGACAAAACCACAACTAAACTTGGATTCATCAGACTTGTACTCCAGCATTCCATTTATTTTAAAATGCCCTTCTACTTAGAAGTCCTTTAAGTATCTTTGTGAATGCTTTTCACCAATAGGGTAAAAGTAGTCTGCATGGTTTCCTTGGTTTTTATAGGACCCACTGAGATACAGATGATTTGTTGTATTAATTTTATGGCACCACAGAGGAATGTTTTGGTTTATGGTAATAAGATATTCTTTCTGTGCTCTTACACAAAAGTGTACTATCTTTGATGATGTTACTTATTTTATTCTCCAGAGTTATGCAGAAGCAAGTCCCTCTCACGTTTGCCAAGTGATGAGAAATATAATTGAAGGCCAGAGGCTTAAATTGATTTACTCAAGAACAGTCAATATAGGATTATTGAATGATAATTATTGAAATCAAACATTTCAGTCAGTGCTGGTGATATTTATAGCATAAGGTTAATCAGACACAATGAACCAGTAATAAAAGTTATGTGTTCACTCCCACTTGATGAAAACAGTACATATGTACATAAAAATCTGTATAAGATTTTTGTTCAGTAAGACAAAAATTAGGAATTATAACAGCTAAATATTTTTTTCAGAAGCGTGTGATGTGTCTACTATTGTGGCAAAACATTCACAGCCTAGTCCAGAGCCTCAGAGTCCTACTGAACCTCCTTTATGGGGTGGCAATATTGTGAAAGTTCCATCTGGTATATTTGATATCAACAACAGGAAAAGTAGCATTGGTGAGTTGCTTATATTGGTTATTAAATATTTAGACTATGACTACAGATAATGTACCTTTAATGATTTTAAATTGTTAACAATTAAAATGAGCATACTAAAGAGCCAGAAATGAGCCTGAATCATATAAATGCTCTGAAGAAAAAGTTAAAATGTTGCTATATAAAGGTGCTTTGGACTGGGTTTGGTGATGCATACTTATAATCCCAGCTACTTAGGACGTTGAAGCAGGAGGATTTCAAGTTTGAGGCAAGCCTGGGCAATTTGGCAAAACCCTGCCTCACAATAAAATAGGAAGGGAGGGAGGAAGAAAGAGAACAAGGAGTGGAGCCGTAGTTCTGTGGTAGAGTGCTTGCCTAGCATGTGTGGCCCTGAGTTTGATCCCTAGTATCTCTCCCCCAACTCTACCTCACCAATAAAAGAACAGTAGGCCTTACCTAGCCATATGTTCCGTATCCGAAAAATTTTGAGGATTGAAAATATCAGAAAAAAATTGTACCTGTGTTAAACATGTACAGACTTTTTCTTGTCATTATTCACTAAATCATATATTGTAACAACTATTTACATGATATTAGGTATTTTAATTAATCCAGAGATGATTTAAAGTGTACTGGCGGGATATATATATATATATATAAATATATATATAAATATATAAATAAATTATTTGCAAGAACTGTCATTTTACATAAGGGACATGAACATCCAGGTATTTTAGTATTGTGACATGGGAAGAGGGTGTTCATGGAACCTATCTCCCATGGATATGAAGGGAGACTTAAATATAATTTTTTTAAAGACATGTATCTTTTTCTTTTTTTAAAAGAAAGACAAAGGGAAAGGGAGAGAGAGAGAGAATATCAATTATATATTTTTTTCATCTGGCCTTTGTTTCTCCAATGCTTAGTTGTGTATGTGGTACTGGGGTTTGAACCCCAGTCCTTGCGCATGCCAGGCAGGTACTCCAACCACTGAGTTACTGATCCAGCCCCAAAAGACCTGTATTTAATATGTTATTTGGGGATTAGAGCGGTGGCTTGGCAGTTAACGGCGCTTGCCTGGCATATGCGAGTATTCGAGTTCAAACCCCAGCACCATGTACACACTGAAGTGTCAGGGCAATGAAGGCCACATGAAAAACGAAATAAAGTTGCTTTTCTTTTTCTCTCTCTCTCACTGTCCATCTTTCTTTAAAAAAAAATGTTATTTGGGCAGGAAGAAAATATAAATATATATGTACGTAGGTACGTACGTACGTATGTATGTATGTTATTTAGAATGTATTTCCTGTTGTTTCTAGTCTCAGTTTGGTCATTCTTTCTCATTATAGACAGAGTACTGTACTCATTAAGATCAGAGGCAATGATATGATCTAATCCCAGGAGGTTTATGTATGACAGGGTAATTTTTTTTTTTTAATCAGTTGAATATGGAGTTACAATTGAGGGGGAAATCATTATCAAACAATCAAGAACAAATGTATATTTACATAGTTAGCCAAGGCTGATGCCATGTCATGGATGTTCCCCTTGGGTTCCATGTTTCCCCCAAAAGAACCCCTGTGTTAAATGGACTTCTCGTGGAGGTCAGAGATCTCCTTCTGGGTTGATTCCCCCGTATTCCCTCCCTCCAGTCTCCTAGATATCCTTCCTAATCCCTCCCCGCTCTCTGCCCCCCTCTCTACATCTCCAGGTATCCTAGGCAATGATCCCCCTGTTTGTGTAAAAATTCATACATTTTGAAATTCATACATTTATTATTAGCTTAGCCATCTAACATACTGTTTCCAGATGTATTCTAGCTTCCACAAA
>PVKS010051144.1:0-11265 GCA_004027875.1 Aplodontia rufa | reverse complement strand
CACAAGGACCCGGGTTCAAACCCCAGCACCACGTACAGAACTAAATTTCTGAGAAATAAAAGCCATATGAATAAATAAAATTGATTCTCTTTTTCACTCCCCCCTCCCTCTCTCTTAAAAAAACAGAATTGGCATAAGGATTGTAGGCTAGAGTATGTGTGATCGTGTTTGATTAGAGGTTCTTCTTAAAAGAGCAAAATATGTTTTACCTCTGTAGGGAACTGGTGCCACGATTGGGTGTAAATAAGCTCCTGGTTCTTCTGAGAACATTGCAGACAATGTGTTGACAGCATTCTCAAGTTTCTGACTGTACAAGTACCACAAATGCCCTAGGTATCCCTTTTTATGGTTTAAACCAGAGAGTATTATCAGACTTCTGAGATATTTGTACCTGTGAAAGCAGGTGACAATAGGTATATTCTTTGTGAGGGAAGATCTCATTGCTTATCTTCAGTATGTGTTCCAGCAGCATCTGTTATCATTGTCCTCTTGAAGAATATACATTAACCTTAGAGACTTTGATTCAATGACCTTTAGGAGAAAATTCATCTTTGGTTCCACAGGCAGAGTAACACTTTTCCATGCCCTCATCAGAAATGCTGCAAATCTTTGTAGCGTCCATAGGCAACATACACAGAATATTAGTTGATGCCTGCCTTTCACTGGGGTTGGAATTAGTATTTCCTAATTGCAGATGTTAAAATCTGCTAGGAATGAATGCTCTTAGAGTTCTAAAGCCATGTTTCTCAAACTCCAAAGCATCTGACATGCCCGGAGGACCTGTTAGAGATGTAGGTGGAGAACTGAGAGTTTGCATTTCTTTTAAGCTCCTTGTTGATGATACTGTTCCTGATCTGAGGACCACATATGAAGTGACAGGGTGCTAAACCCTTCTGAACCAGCCTCTTTCACAGGGCGTGTCCTTTTGAGAACTAGCAAGGACACTGTTGTACCCTTCACTACAAGCTTAGGCTGGTCACCCTAAGTGGTCATTGTCTACATCTTTATGCTCACAGTTAAAATATTTGGCTTACTCTATGGATTGTATTCCATTAGAAACCATTCCTTTTATGTCTGTATTCTTTGAGATCTTTTTATCTTGGTTGTTAAAATTGTCCAATTTACGAAGAGAAATAGCTCAGTGGTAGAGCACATGCATGGCCCTGGGTTCAATTTCCAGCACCACCAAAAAAATTGTCAAGTTCATTTCTATCATTAATGTTTTTGGTGGTACATGCATACCTATGTTTATAGCAGTATAATTCACAATAGGAAGGTATGGAACCAACCCATGTGCCTGTCGACAAATGAATAGTGATATACCCACATCAGTGTGTGTTGCAGCACAATGCACAATAGTCAAATTATGGAATCAGCCAGATGCTTATTAGTAAATGAATGGATCAAGAAAATGTGGTGCGTATACACAATGGAGTTTTACTCTGCTGTGAAGAAGTATGAGGGACTGGAGTGGTGACTTAGCGGTGGAGCACTTGCCTGGTATGCACGAGGACCCGGGTTCAAACACCAGCACCACACAGACAAACTAAGTGTTAGAGAAACAAAGATCAGTTGAGAAAATAAATAAAACTGATTCTTTCTCAAAAAAATAAGCATTTAAAAAATAAGTATGTATTTATGGCATTTGATGGCAAATGGATGGAACTGGAGAACATCATACTAAGTGAAATAAACCAGACTCAGGGAATCAAGGGTTGAGTGTTTTCTCTGATATGTGGATACTAAGGGGAGTGGAAGAATGGAAGAAAAGGGGGATCTCTTGAAAATAGAAGGGAGACCAGTAGAGTAGAGGAAGGGAATCAAGAGGGAGGAAGGAGAAGAAGGCATGGAAAGGAACTGGGGAATGAAATCTACCCAAATGCACAATGACATGTGTGAATTTGCCAAAGTGAACCCCACTTATATACTACATATAATACAGGTATAATATACTAATTAAATAATAGTAGTAATAGAAGGAAAATCAGCAGAATAGAGAAAGTGATTGGGGGAGAGATAGGGAAAGTACTGTGGGAATGAGATTGATCAACTTATGTGCATGTTCAAATATGGCATAATGAATCCCACCACTATTTATAATTTTAATGCACCAATTTAAGAAAATAAAATGCCATTGGGAGAAGAGTTGTCATAACTATTTTGAAGGTAATTCCATAGCACAGTATCAGAGAAAACTTCCCACAATCCAAGTAAAGACAGAAAATGCAGGCTCTGTGATGTGCCACTTAAAGATATCTTCAAGAAGGCTACAGCTTTCACTAGTAAACTTCAACTTGTGATCAATGATGAGTGGTGCATAAGATGAGTACTGCTTTAATATGATGTTTTCATTGTTTGCTTTGGTCTTGGCTGAAATCAGTGCTGAGAGATATGATTAGTGAACTTGTCTGTGACCCTCATGCACTGTGAGACCTAGCCTGCTTCTATTCTCAAGAAGCAGGTTATAGTAAAGTAAAAGGGATTCTTTTACATAATAAAATCAACTCAGATTTGAGTTGATTTGGCTGGATTCCTTTCCCAGCCAAATGTATCAGTTAGCAATGCTTTTAGCTGCTGCAACAAAAATATGACTTACAGTGGCTTAAAATAGGGTGATTTTTCTAACACATAAAGAAGTCTGGAAGTAGCCAACTATTGGCATTTGTTCAATGAGTTGACAGTGTCAAGACCAGTGTCTGCACTTATTTGCCCCTCCTGTCTCATTGCTGTGTGGAAGCTCCAGATACTATGTCTTTATTCAAAGACAGGAAGAAGATTGAGGGCTGTGAACTCACCAAGGCTAGTTTGAATTTTTCAGGAAAGCATAAGTTGCCCAAGAAATCTCCAGCAAATTCTCCTTAGATCTAAAACCAGAACTATTACATGACCACATAAGGGAGACTAGGAAAGCTTGCATTTATCTGGGTTACCTTGAAAAATATTAGGTTTTTAAGAAAGCAAGCAGAGGGGCGGAAGAGTTGGCTCAATGGTAGATCATTTGCCTGGCATGCACAAGGACCCTGGTTCCATCCCCAGCACCACATACACAGCTAAGTGGAGGAAAAACTAAAACCAGATGAAAAAATAACCCTCGAGAAAGAAAGAAGGAAAGAAAACAGAAAATGGTTTTTGGGTATAACCACATGCCACAACAAAAGAAACTAGAAATAAGATTTCCCTGACTGCTATGATTCACCTTTCTTCTTTTCTTTGCAAAATACAGTCTTTATTAGTGGAAAATAGAGTGTGTGTATGGCAGTGGGGAAGTTTGGTAGAGGGAAGAAGCAATCGTCAAATAGCCTTTCAATATCCAAACTCCATTCTGTTCAGTAAGATACTCATACACATGGGATTCAGAAGGCACAAATTCTACCTGAATTCAAAGGGAAAGGCAAATGGACTTCACATTGTGCATACAGTGTCTGCATAGCAGTTTACAAATTCAACAGCAGAATTCCCAAAGCCATAGTTATGGTGGCACCCCTTATCCTGCAGTCTTTTTTAAAAGTTCAAGTACTAAACAGCTTGTGTTGTCAGCTTAATGAATCCCTAATGATTTTGAAAGAAAATCCTGTACTATTAATTATAATTAGCATGTCTCATGGGTGCTTCAAGATTCAGTTCTTGATAAGGAGCGATCAATAAGGTCTTTTGATAAAGAATGAAGCAGCATGGAATGGGCAACTCTTGGGAGTATATTCCTTTCTAAAATGTCCTTTGTACGTTGATTCTTTGTAACAATGACAGTATATTTTTGCTTCTAATTTTTAGGTGACCTTCTGCAGCAACTAAAGTTAATTAGAGTTGTATTAGACTAGGATTTTTCACACTGTTGAGCCTGAATAACTGTTTTTGTCCCCTTCATTTTCAGCTAGCCTTATTAAAATAATTGAGTTACTAAGAGTTAACTCCTCTTTTGAAATTGAAGAAAAATGCAATTTTGGTCAGAAGGCCATTTACCCCCACCCAGGCCGTTCTCAATTAAAAACAGTATGTACAATCAAAATCATGCTTTTCAGCATGGCTTTGTAACGTTTTGAAGGTCATTGCCTCGTTTAATCCTCCTCTTCTGTGATTTCTGCCTTTGAATTAACTCATACATTTTTATCTGTGGTCTAGTCACTGGATGAAAAGAAGCGATTTCTGCATTGTGCTGATTTTAGAATTTGGGAAGAAAAGTAAGATAAAAGACAAATTTTAATTTTGTTTCACTCATCTAAAGGAAATAAAAGCATTTCACAGATTCCCATAAAGAGTCTGGCAGAGAATGGTGATTGTGAAAAGATATGGGCAGGCTCTTTTGATATATCTTGAATCCGGAGATTAGTTCTTTCTAGAGACCTCCCTCTCCTGCTTCCAAAAAAGTGTAAAATAGATTGTGTCACAGTCTAAAGGATGGACAGGGACCTAGGGAGATTGTGTGGCGGAAATGTGAAAACTAGAATTCCAGGGGATTTTTTGTAGACCTCAGAGGGAATGAACTGAACTCACAGCCCCTGAGAGATGTGAGCATTGGAATGGAACTCTGTGATCTAACTTCACATTAGTGTCCCTGTTCCTGTTGACATACTTGTAAGCTGTACTCCCTCTTTTGTGTCTGCACAGAAAGCTTGGAACCTGCTTCAGCCACAGCACTTGGCACTTTGGGTCGTGAGCTCTGCCAGGCCTGAGAGCTCTTTGAGGGTAGATCCAAGACCTCAAGCTCCAGAGGGTGAGGAGTGTGTTCTATCTTGTTTATGGACATACTGGATGCCCAATCAATTGATGAATGAATGAGGAACCCTACCGTAATTCTTAGATTTGTGTTTCAATCTCATTTTAATATCTCCATTGTCACTGAAAAGTTTTCTGCTTTCTGGTGTTCTTGTGTTGAGAGACTTCTTGGTGTGACTCTGAAAAGTTCTTGAAATACCTTGGTCTTTTCTTTTCAGAGCACAACAATTAAAGGGGAACATGCAGTGCAGCAGTAAAGGGGGAAAAGTTGGGGGGAGGGTGGAGAGAAAGGGAAAAAATGTTGAAGATGATGATCAGGGGCACTTTCAGGTTATAAATTACCTTTACACTGTTGCCTAAGAAACAAACATGAAAATGTACAAATCTGCTATTCTTCTGAGATGAAAATGTTATCTCAGCTCTACAAAATGAGTCTGTAATATTTAAATAATGCCAGCCTCCCTGCTGGCAGCCTGCTGACATTTCACCTAGGCACAGAGTTCTTTCTCAGCCACTCAGTGTCTGTGTCCTTCCTGCTGTTCCCCACTTCACCAAAGGCTTTGCCTCCCTGAGCCATGTGAAAATCTGCCCTTTGTTGTACTTGAGCAGTGCTCTTCTCCTGGTGAGCTGGAGAAAGAAAGTGAAGCAGCATGACAACTGTTGGACTCTCAAGCCGAAAGGTAAGGACTGTTCCGAAGTGAAGCAGACCGTCTTTGAAGTTGGTGGCTTCCCTCCAAGTGCTTCTGGCTTTGAAGTGGTAGTCAGATCTACCTTTGTCCTAAAAGATGCTGAGTGTCTACAGAGGTTTGAACTTCGGAACTCCAGTTATGAATTATCTGGTCACTTTTTCAGAGGCACTCAAACCTAGATATGTAACAATTATCTATTGCTGCATAGCAAAAGTACCTCAAAACTTAGTGGATTGTGTGTTGTTTATTTTTATTTCTTACAAGTCCATAGTTCATCTGGTGGTTCTGCTGAGCTAGGTCAGGATTGGCCAATCTTGACTGTATTGCATCATGTGCCTGCCGTGAGCTGAAAGGTCAGCTGACAATGGCTGTGCTGGAATGACCTTACTCGTTTGTTTTTCAGTTGGCCAGCTGGTGACTGGGATGATAAGATGGAGTGACTGAATTTCAAGAGTAGGAACAGAAGCATTCAAGGCCTCTTGAGACTGCATTGTGTTGAACAATGCAAGTCATATGCCTGGTCCAATTTCAAAAAGGGACAACTGGACTCTACCTCTTGATGGGAAGAACTACAAGGTGAAAATTACAAGGGCATGGATGCAGAGAGGGGAAGACTTTGAGCAGGTTTTGCAGCCTGTCATAATGTGATAGCATGAAGTAGTGTGTTGAATATGGACATGTGAATGTGTGTTCTCAGGGTTCTAGAATTCTAGGAAGGGAGGAAAGATGTGTCTGCTGGAGAAGGGATGTAGCAGGTGCTGAGTAGTTCTGCACACACTCCCTCACGCCCTTTGCATCCATCTTCTCTCATTAGGGCTGCTGTAAATAACCCCAAACAATCTTCTTTGCTTCACAGGTATCATGAACCATTTACCACTTCCTCTCCATAGGGCTGGTGATAGGTATTAAATGTATGTAACTGTGGAATGAGGCCAGAATGGATGTGGTATTCTTAATTAATGTGCATTTCCTATTTGCTGTTCATGTGAAAAGCAAAAAATGGATAGTGATTATTCAACCCAATTATTAAGCTATTATATTGTTGCTTTTGACATAGTTCTAGCATTAAGATTGAAATATTGTGACTCAATACCTGAGATTTAATCCCTCAGATCAAAACACATATACAACTTACTTAATGACTATGAAGGTCAATGGTACATGTCTTTTGTGTATTCACTTCATCCTTTATGTTAGTTACCTTACTCTTGTTTTTATTTCTTGTTATCCTCATGATAACCTGCAAGGTCCTAAACGATGGGCAATATCCCTTCCTGCCTTTACCTCTCTAACTTCATCTCCTACCTGTCCCCACTGGCTCACACTGCTCCAAAAATCCTGGTCTCCTTATTCTTTCTCATCACACAGTTACATTCTGACCTTAGGGTTTTTGCATGAGCTGTGTGCACTCTGCCTAGAGAACTCTTCCTACACATATCACCTTGGCTAATGTTCTTGCCTCCTTCAGGTCTTTAATCAGATAACAAGACCTATGTTGACCTTTCTATTTAATAGGCAAACTACCACCCCTCACCCCAATATCCCAATCTGCCTTCCCCACTTTCTATTTTCCTTTGCCTTTCACACCGACTACCTTCTGGTATATTAGATAATTTATACACTTGTACACTGCATTTGTCTATGTGTGTGTTGAGAATCTCCAATACCACCCTAGGTAGGATCAGTGATTCACGGGGAGAGCTCAAAATACCAGCATATAGTCATAGCCATGACTATGATTTATTACAGTGGAAGGATACAAAGCAAAATCAGCAAAGGGAAAAGGTGCATGAAATTAAGCCCCTGGGGGAACAGCACAGTCTTCCGGCATCTTCTCCCAATGGAGTCAAAAAAGATGCACTTAATTCTCCCGGCAATGAGTTGTGACATTATGTGTGAAATGATGTTTACCAGGAAAGCTCATTATAAACTCAGTGCCCAGCATTTTTATTGGGGTCTGGTCACATAACCACCCACTCTGTCCACTCAGAAGGAAAGCAGGTGTTCTGCATATGCTACATGGTTTTCACAAACAGTTTAGGCACAGTGAGCCACCTTTACCAGTCCTGAGAATGTTCATCCCCAGATCCAAGTTCCCAAATGCCAAACAAAGGCCAGCCTTACAAGCAGGCCTTTTTAAGAATAGCAGTCTTGGGACTGCTATATTGACCATTTCTCATACCATACAGAGAGATCATTGAGGACAGAGATCTTTGTTCTGGTACTCAGTAAATATTTGTTGAATACATGGATGGAACTTAGGCCCTTGGGTGAACTTTATGGCGGGAATGCTACGCAATAGAGGAAAGATTTAATTTATCCCCACTATGTCCCACCCAAGTATTTTCCTGTCCAGGGAGCCTCAAACCAGTCTAGCTGGCGTACCCTAAACTAATTTTCCAATTGTTTCATATGTAAGTCTGTCTCCTCAGCAAAGTTGCAAACCCTTCTGATGGAATCAAGCAGTATTGACCTGGAAAGGACCTTCCCCTTCAAGAGTCCATTTGCTTAAGAGTAACCCAACCCAGTTAGTTCCTTAATGAGAGTTCAGTTGACTGATTCTGTTTTTCCTCTTCATCACATTTGTATTTTGTCATCCACAGTGCCTGACACAGTGCTAAGTAAATGTTATATTCCCTGTAAACATTTCTTACCTTGTTTGGATTTAAGACTGGCCTGGGTGTGCCGTATGACTTTACCTGGGGCTGGTTGTGACATTCACACCAGCAATGTTAGTTTCTTCTTCAAAGCTTAGTTTTTAAAAGCAAAAGTGCTGTATTAAAGAATTTTCCCTCCATACAAAGTACATTTCCTTTTTTTTCTGTTTCCCAGTCCTGAAGTATTTTTCATTGTGACTATAAGCTCTTCACCGTACCTATGATTATGATTTTTAGGTCAAAACCTCATTTTTCATAGCCTACTCCCTCAATAATGGAAAGATTAAGCTAATTTGCAAAGTCCTTGTGTCAGGATTTCATCCCATCTGGGAAGTCTTATCTATTTCACCACAAGTTTGCTTGTCACATTCTGAAGTTTGACAAATTGATGGAATGTCTCATTTGTTGAAATTCAACAAAGAGCAGCCCACCCATGTTCTGTGACTCTTCTTAGTATTGGTCTTGGATTATAAAAATCACTGAATTGAATTTATCAACATGAAAATTGAATGGATTCCAGAAGAAACATCATGTAACCATCTTAGAAAATAAATGTTTCATAACATTTGTCATCAGAGTTGTTTTAATATTATTACAACAATGCATTGAAATATTACCACCAATAGAATATGCTAGGCTCGCATTTTAATAACTGTTTTAACTAATGCTGAGTCATTTATGTATGTGGACATTTTTGTGAATGGAAGGAGAGTTATGAATCTACATTTTGGGTAAAATAAAAAATAATTGCATGTCAGAATTCTGGTACTGATCAGATGAATTAATATCTCTGGCTGAGATATGATAAATTCTCTGAGAGATAAACTATCAGGGAGCATTCACCAGTAACTTCAACAAACGACTTGATCTTGACAGAAATGTTTTAAATACAGCTTCTGGCTGTTTAAGGTATTTAGTCATTTTGACAAGATTGGAATACCTTTTTCAGAAACATTAAAAAAATCTGACAGGGGCCAGGTGTGGTGTGACACACCTGTAACCCCAGTGACTCAGGAGGCTGAGGCAGAAGGATTGCAAGTTCAAGACCAGTCTCCAGAACATAAAAAGGCTCATTGCAACTTAGCAAGACCCCATCTCAAAATGAAGAATTTTAAAAAGGCAGTGGATATAGCTCATTGGTAAAGCACCTCTTGGTTTATCCCCTATGCCAAAAAAAAGAAAAAAAAGAAAAAGAAAGAACAAAAGAAAACTTGACATAAAAAAATAGAATCATGTGCTCAGATACTACAGTACTTCAGTAGTGCTCTTGATAGTGGTGACTATTGCTTTCTTTTTTTATTAAGGAATTGAGTTATTGTACAATTATAAATGCATATAAAGTAGCAATATGATCTTCATTTGCTCCTAAACCAGTTATTCCACATCGCACACACCCCAGTTTCTTGATTCTTCTATATTTTACCCCTACAACCAATATAAATGTTTAGATTGTGAATTTTCCAGAATTAAATGATTGCATAAATATTATTTGGATTCTTGGGGAGGAGGGTAAAGAGTATGCTACATTGTTGATTATCTCATAGATCCTGCCCTATCATCCTTTCCTCTCCCTTTCCTCAATACAATGGGGAATACTCAACTCCCATTAGAAGCCTAGCTGTACACAGGCAGGCAATGTCAACAGTTATTATACATGTGTATGTTTATTTCAAACTATAGTATGGTGGAATTATGGAGAAGACATGAGCTCGGGGAATGGATGAATGGGGATAGATCCTGGTCTAGGATCTACCTCAACTTACTATCTCACTATGTCAATATCCATGTACATGATTATGTAATAACAATTACCTCCAATATGTGAGTATATGTTGAACTAATTAAAAAAAATATCCCCCCAAAAAAATATTTGTACTCTGGCAGAGTGATGCATTACTTACCTTAGCAGAAAGCAAACAATGTGTCTGAAAAGTGTCTTCTCAAGATTTGGAACTATGTAATCTTGACCTTACATCTCAAGCTTCTGAGAGCTGGGTCCCTGCTTGGGGCATGGATCTCCATAGTTATCTCACCCTCCTCCCAGTGGTGACCCCCTTGCTGACAGCAGACCTGAAGCTACAAACACTTTTACCTGGATGTGACTGCCCTTACAGATAGACTCCTTCCCTCCTACAGAAAGGGAGTTCATAGGATTAAGACTTATTCAGAAGTGGGTTCTAGGTCAATTTAATTTGGCTTCCATGAGCTTGCTGAAATCAAGGCTATAATTATTCAACATCATACTTTGTTAATGGCTATTCATTCATATCCTCATCATTGACATGATTTTTAGGCCATACCTCTCCCTTTTTTGGGATTGAGGAATGGAGAACCACAGACTTGGGAGGCACTTTTTCTAGATGTGTAGACATCCATTTGGTAAGTGGTAACAGATGCTGCAGCAACAGCATTTTTTCTCTGCTGAGTGGAGGCCTGGCATTTTACTTCCTACTTTCCTGTGCTAACAGAGTTTAGTAATTAAGCCACTCCTTTTGAGTAAACTCCCTATTGTATCAGAATCTCATTTTTCATGGGCTCTCAACAGGATATATCCCTCCCTTTTATATAGGATGCATATGTGAAGTGAATCCATTTGGACAGAAGGAGGTGGCCAGCCACTCTGCCTACCTATCCATGTGACAGGCAACCTTCTGCTATTGGTCACAATCAATCACTAGTATAAATAATAATTATACTTTTCCACATTCCTCAGAGCTGCTCTCTTCAGAAATCACTCTGCAAATCTTGTTGACCAATTTGGAACCAGAAGAGAATCTAGTGGCTTACCCCACTTAGATACCTGTTCCGTAAATTTCCCTTAACATTGGGAATGCAGAAGTGCTACAAGAAAGTATGTCTAAAAATCACAGAGCTATGCACACACAGACACGCAGGTTGGCACATACAAAGTTGAGATGAAAGAATTTTATCAGATACATAGGGGAACACAGGAAAAAGCTGGCAAGAGAAGATATGAAGATTGGATCAGCTAGATGCTGGAATGTTACAGTAATGGCATGGATGTGATTCTTGTTTGATAGAAAAAAAGAGTAGGTGGACAGAGAGAATGATGAATCCAGGATACTAGAGAGGTTCAGTGGCCACTCATGAGTTAAAGATAGAGGAGGCCATTTTATGGGATGAAATATTTATTATATTATGGAGTCATGTCTGAAGAAGGGTAGACTTGCATGGTCTGGGGAGCA